>JAXQGT010000067.1:0-19883 GCA_037040375.1 Basipetospora sp. M8501
GAGTCCGAGAGGGTTGGTTCGCCCGCTGACTTGTTGAGAATAGGTCGAAGACCTGGAGAAGGTCACGCCGCAGCTTCTTATGGATCTCTGAAGTGTCCATAGACGACAATTCGAGATACCTTCTTCCCTTCGCCGCCCCGGGAAACCTGAATTCCGACCTGAGGCCTTTTTGGCCTACGGGACATGGGGCTCGTGAGGAGGCTAGGGCACGCTCTTCTTACGCTTGACTCTCGAGGGAACTCATCTGCGTACTCTACCTTGACCCCGCCTGTCAGAACTGTTTCGGACAGATCCATATCGCAGAGAGCCGAACAGTGACCAGTCTACCACTGCCTCATGCCGCCAGTTTGCATTCCCGCCACCAGCAGCATTGGTCTGAAATAACCTTGCTCAAGACTGCTTACCGACGTAGCAGGCCGGCGTCCTTGTGGATGCAGTTTCGTTACAGAATACCAAGGGTCCATTGCTGGCAAACGATCAATACTACCATCACCTGGCAATCTCATCCGAGTGGGAGGAGCACGGGGTCTTGCAACCCAGATCACGTTTCAATCCCAAGATGTGTATCGTCAGTCAACATGGGATAGACTAATTCGAGTACATGTCTGGAAACACATCCCGATGAGGATAGCGATCTCTTTCCTAATCAAGTGTCGCCACACACCGCACGAGGACGAGAAGCAGCGGGGAGCGTCCGTCCAGCCAGTAGGGCGACATGATAATGAATGCACTGCCGAAGATCCAGGGCGAATGTGGGGTGGAGGGTGGAGGGAAACAACAGCTGTGTTTGTTTCGTCTCCGACATAAGATGTCGTGTATGCCTGGGCTACCATCTAAAATACGTACCACGGACAAAGCTACGTAGTATCGACTAGTCTCGGTGTTAGATAAATCCCAACGTATGCCTCACGATTGTATTTTATCGCAGTAGCATTGATTTTGTTGCGTGGTGATGGAAAGGGGGGGGCCAGGGGCATAGGACTGAGGCCGTGGCGCCAAATCGACTGCGTAAACATCGATGGATCAATGGATCCAGACATAATAAGCCTGCAAGGATAGATGCGATCCAATGAGTGCCTCAATTCAAGAGCCGACCGCGGACTGTATCAAACCAACAGAGCAGTTCGCAGAACACTCCTGGCAACATTCGTGCTGGAGACTGGACAGTTGCGGTCGGCCGCAGTGGCCTGAAGCGGCTCCATTGAGGCCGGGCGGTTGCGGTGCGGTGCGGTGCGGGTTGAGCTCGACTGTGTGGGGCCGTGCTGAAACACGCCCACGTTTTGGCAGTGTCGCAGCAACGCAAATCTGAAGCAGACCCGAGCGCAACACAGCCGAAAAGGGACACTACCCACTGCTGCCGCTGTATTGATTGTGCTTTCTGGAGGACAAGAAGGACGACCGGTTATTTTACAACCTTATCTCGGATGGACTCCCCTCCGCCACCGAGCCCCCCAGACGGCGGAACCGCCCTCTCCCACTCGGAGGACCTTCAGCCAGAGATCCGAGAGGCCAGCGCAATGGCTAAGCGTCGAAGCCTGATGTCAAATGGCCTGCTCCTGAAGGACAACTGTAGGGATGCAGAGGATACTCTCATAGTCGCGACTTTTCGACTGAGCGTGAGCCCCTGAATTTAGGGCAGGGGTTGAAGATCCTGCTCGACCATCGTGACTCCACGAAAACAGAAGTTCGAGAGTTGCACTATTACCTCCGTAGTTCAATGTTGCATTCGAGGAGTATTCACAAGGGACACACAGACGAAGCTGGCCATTGAGTCTGGGGCTTTTGGAGCCGCACGAACCTTGTCACTTTGCCTCTCCACGAAGCGACGACGCCCCTTATAGGAAAGGCCAAGATGAGATGGTCAAAACGTGTTTCAAGATATGGAGATTCGTTGCACTAGCCTAGTCTTCGAGTCCAGAACCCCTAGGTCCTGTGTGCCTCCCCCGGCCGTTTCCCTCCAATTTCTACCAAGCCGGGGGAGCACCCATGCTGAGATGGTCCTCAAACACCCAGCGCAGGGGGCTTGATCGGAGGTCGCTCTTGGCGATCCCGAAGCCTCCCATATATTCATGCCGTCCTCTCAAGCACGTTTCCGTCCTTCTTCTCTCTCCCTTATCCAGTCGTGTGTGTCCCTCTGCTTGTGTCTTTTCTCCCAACGGTCTTCCTCTTTCTCTTCTTCTCTCCCACCTTCCAACTAACTTTCGAACCATCAACAAGGCTAGTCCTTTGAAGCAGCGCTAGACGCTTTTTTTGTGATTTACAGTTCTCTCTGTTTTCTCGCGCTCTTCAGGAAGGCCGTCCATTCACTCGCTCTCATTTCCTTCACAATCTTTTTTTTCTCCAGAGATACCCGTCAAAAACTCGGTTCAAAATGCTCGCCAAGTCTGTCATTGCTGCCGCCTTCCTCGGCGTTGCCTCCGGTACGTGAAGCAAGAGAGAAGAAAAATATGTTGCTCTCTACAGCGAATATAGGTTCACTAACACCACGTTCAGCCGTCGAAGTCATCCCCGTCCTCGTGGGCATGGCCCCGAACGGCACTGCCGGCTTCTTCTTCTCGCCCGACAAGGTGACCGCCCCCGTGGGCTCCATGGTCCAGTTCCAGTTCATGGGCGGCAACCACACCGTCACCCAGTCCAACTTCGACAACCCCTGCGTCCCTCTCTCGAGCTCCAACGCCTCCGCCCTCGGCTTCCACTCCGGCTTCGTGCCCGCCATGAACAACCAGCAGAGCGGCCAGGTGCCCGTGTACACGGTCCAGATCAACGCCTCCACCCCCATCTGGGTTTACTGCGCCCAGGGCCGCCACTGCCAGGGTGGCATGAGCATGGTTATCAACGAGAAGTGAGTGACCGAGTCCGCGAGTGCATGCAAATGCGTCTTTGTTATGGCTCCGCTATATAAGATGCTAACCGAGACTCTGTTTTTCTAGCCCCAGCGCCCCCGACCGAAGCCTTGACACCTACCGTGTCGCCGCTGCGGCAGTTGAGAACGCTGGTGTTCCCGACGGCACCGTTGCTCCCGGTGGAAACCAGCCCGGAAACGGCGGCGACCAGAACAACAATGGAGGCAACCAACAAGCCGCCGCTGCCGGCCTCGGTGTACCAGCCGCTCTCCTCGCCGCCGCTGCCGGTGCCGCCATGTTCCTTTAAGGAGCTCCCCAAGGGGGGTCTGGGTGGTATCGGTGGTGTGGCTTTAGGAGATGCTTTGGGGGAACCGGGACTCGTGTACAAAACTACAGGGCCGTGGTGGAATAATATCTTTCTATCTTCCTTACTCCTCAGCTAAGGGAACACTGGATCTCCCCACCTTCTACCCTGACGGGGTCTATGGCGGGGCCTGCTTCTCTTGTGAGGGTGCGTAAGGGTTCTTCTCTTATATATAGTTGCTGGGAATTTGGGGGGTGGCGGGGAGATTGGGCCTCCGCGCGGATCGCGCTTTAGATGGCTTTCCTCTTTCTATTTTTTTTTTTTTCGGCGTGTATTGCATACCAACTTTGACGGCATGAATTTGAGTTTCTTCTTCTGGAATCAAAAGTATTGTAGCACCACCGGCTACATGTAGATCGCAACGTGTCTGCCGCCGGTCGATCTTGGGCCCTGCAGTGCTACAATGGATCAAATGTGCGCGTAGTACGGCCATTACAACGTCGAGTCTAATCAAGCAATTGAGCGCCATCTGTCTTCCCTTCTCCTAGAGAAGATCGCAGCCCACAAATTACTTGCAGAACATTAAAACAGCCCTGCAGCCCTGCCGGGGCACCGTTCCCGGGCCCGTCAGTCGACTTGAGACTTGAAAACCATCGGGAGGTACATGTATCAACGAGCGGAACCTGGCAGCCACACGCAAGGTTGATCGGAATCCCGTCAATGGCACGGCATGCAACCCGAGGGCGATGACGCCGTAAAGAACATTGAAGAAATCTCATGTTGTGTATATTGAATTGATGATGCTTTAAACCGGACGTTGTTCCAACCTCAAGACGAGCTTAATATGGGGTGTGACGTCACCCGCTCACCGAGAGAGTTGGACAGTGACGCTGGCAGCCAGTTTTGTGTGCAACAGAACCCCGGCAGACTTTTCCCTACTCTAAAACTAGCAGGAGTGATCCAATTGTCGTCATGGCTTGGGTGATACTAGTGCAGCTATTGCGGGCATTCATGGCTTGAGGCTGTCTCGGCTGTGGCGAGCTTCGTCAATCTGACCTCACAACGGCTAGACCAACTGACGCGGCCATTGGGGTCTCGACTCTCTGGTAGTACGGTGCGCTGCATCACCAAATCCCTTAGGGGAAACACCAATACCGGTTATAAGCCTTCTTTGATATGTGGGCTTGAGTCGAGGTCTATATAAAGCACCGGGTGGCGGTCCGCTGTCACATCCCTAGACAGACCCATCAAGATCAACGATCCAGGAACTAGAAACCCGACGATCAATCTACCCTAGAAACATTCACCAACACTTACTTTAAGCTCCAACCACATACCATCACCATGTCTGACGTCGAGAACCGCCCCGCCGAGTCTATCCCCGAGCAGCCGCAGCTCACGGGCGATGAGTCCGACGCCGAAATTGCCCAGAAGCTCACCATCATCATTGAGAATGCGAACCAGCGCATCGAGCCCCTCCTCAAGATGATCAAGGAGGTATGTTCCAGGATATCTTCATTACCTATCAATCTTGGCTCCGAACTTCACCCCTGTGGACTAACACAAAACTTCCTCACAGCACCTTGCCAAGGCCGAGCACGACCAGAAGGAGGACAACCTAGACGAGGACGCCCTTGTCAAGGCCGTCAAGCCCCTACTCGAGGAGGCCACTAACATCCTCCGCGAGACCCACGGTGCCATCAAGGCCCTCGACCCGGAGGGCAAGATCGCCCATAACGCCAGCCGCAAGTCTCAGGACCATGACGCCACCAAGGAGGAGCAGAGGCTCGCTGAGGCCCTGGGCAAGCTCACGGGCGACGTGACCAACAGCATCGAGGAGGCCAAGGATAAGATCAAGGATATGCCCAAGGCGAAGAAGGACCTCGGGCCCCTCCTGTCCATGCTGGCGGACCCTCTGTTCCAGATCGTCAGCGGCGTGGGCCTGCTGCTGAACGGTGTACTGAGCCTGCTCGGCAACATTGTAAGTTGACACTCCGTCGCAAAAATAGGGACCCCTTAGACACCAGGGCGCAGTTTGGCAGCCTGCTAACACCAGTTTCTCTAGCTTGACGGGCTCGGCCTCGGCGGTATTGTGAGGAACCTCCTCAGCGGATTGGGGCTCGAGAAGGTGCTCAAGGGCCTCGGCCTCACTGGCTTGTTCCCGAGCGACAAGAAGAAGGACAAATGAGATCATGGATTATGAGTTATGAACACTTTGACGACGTTCCTCGGGTAGTTAATGCGTAATGGTTTAATAAGACTGCGATTGTAATACTACATATCCATGCTTCATTGCGTCCTTGTATGAAGTCGTGACAAGTCATTCCAATCTGGAACCATCTGCTGCCTCTCACGCATATCCCCAGATGTTGACCCGCCTATCGTGCGCATACTGCCACCACGTACAACCGCTCTCGTGATGATGAGGCGTGGCGCGATGCTTCTCGCTCATTCCTCTTCTAAACAGGCTGCCTATGACACTTGATATGCTGTCACATAACACAAGACACACGGTCCGTAGCTACAGCCGTATGACAGAGAATAGATGATTGCGCGGACGTCGGAGGTCTTCCATTGCCCTAATTTGAAGCAAAAAGTAGGTCAGGGAAAAGTTGTAGAGAACGTCCCAAACCGAACAGAATTCCGACTAGGATCCCTCCTCGGCCGCGGCAGCAGCCTCCAGCTTCTCCTTGGGGACCTTCCTCTTGGGCTTCCCCTGCTTCGCGGCGTCGCAGAGCTCCCTCCTCGGCTGGTTCTTGAGCCAGCCCTTCTCCCGCTTCACGGTGCCCACCCTCCTGTACTTGTCGCTCTTGGCGAAGAACTCGACCCAGTGCTTGAGGGCGCTCTGCACTTTCTCCCGGGCCTCCTTAAGCTCCTGCTTGCGCATGGCGGAGAGCTCCTCCTGGGTGAAGTACTTGTTCGTCTCCGGGTCCTCGACGGGAAGGAACATGTCCTCGACGCCGCGCATGTCGGAGGTGCGGTCGTCGGCGAAGCACCCTGTCACGTAGGCGCGGGAGGCGTCGACGCCAGCGAACCACTGGTAGGAGCCTCCGGGGCCATAGATGCGACGGCCCGGGGTGACGTCGTAGATTGTGTGGTTGATGGCGAGGTAGATTGGTTTTTCGGGGTCGGATCCGTCGTAGGCGGCAAGTTCCTCGAGGGTCAGTTCGATGGGGCCTTGCTACACGTGGCGAGTTAGCACTCAATAAAAAAAAAAGAGAAGAAAGTGCATTGAGGTGGTATAGGTAGGCGAAGGGTGGTGGCATGGGCCGTGAGATGTGAGGAAGGGCAGGGGGTTTGATATCGTACGAAATGGCTCTTCCACCAGTCCAGGCGCATGTAGTTTGGCTTGTTGGACATGCCCCAGAAGAAGGTCTCGCCGCCGCTGATGACATAGCTGAGGCCGCACGACGCAAATATCAAGAATGTGATGACACGGAGGATGTCTACCCAAGGTGTGTAATCGTCCTCGTCTGCGGCCTTCCTCTTGGCGGACTTCTCCTTCCGGGACGGCGACGGGTCCGCCCTCGGGACGGCGGCTTTGCGCTGCCGGACAGTCGAGTCCTCTGCCATGCTCAAGGTCACGAAACGAGGTAACAAATTTGAAAAAGAAGTACTCGTGAAACGGTGGGAAACAGTGCTTTCTGTCCGGCAGTGCACTCGAGTGACAAAGTAAGGAGAGTGTATAAGAAGATTGGTGTGGACAGATATCCGGACAGTTGTTCTAATACGACGTCCGGAGGACAGTGGATGTTCTTCCACGCTCCGGTTGATAGGCAAAAACCAAAGATCCCATACCGAGTGTATTGTTCACCAGCCACGTGCGATCACAGCTTGCGCCACAATATGAGTACAAGTACTCTGCATCCTCGAGAAGTGGCGTAGTGGAGCTAGAGACCCTGAAGCTGTTTACAGGTCCACCTCGTCAGTCCTCGAGACCTGATGAAACCATCTAACCCGGGCCAGAACCAAGATGTCACTTTTGGAGAAGCCCCGTTGTTAACAATCCTGGTGGTGGGTATAAAGCGACGAGATGGTCTTTCCTGCTGAGATATATAACGGATGACACCACCAAGCTTCCAAGAACTGTGTAATAAGGGGTGCCTTGGTTGGCAGAAGAATCCTTAATAAGTCGTCTATTAAGGTGTGTGATGTCAGTTCTGCTTGACCGGGCGGAGTTCTGGACCCCCGTTGGCGCTCAATCTGTTTGGAACACGGCAGTATCTCTATTCATGCTGCTGGAGCCTTCATGTTTAGATATCTCGCAACTGATGGAAGGCGTAAAAACAACACTTGAACTGATGAAGAAAGCATCAACAGTGATGGTTCTTCATATTCAGTAAAGGGTTGTGGCACTGGGGTGAGTTGATACCATTCGCACAGTTAACCAGGTACAGATACTGTGAGTCACACTGTGGTCTTTGCCCGGACGACGAGAGTAAATAAACCGAGCCAGCTCATCGCCAAGAGACGAGCCAACGAGAAGACGCCTCGCTAATTCATCCACGCACTGAAACCTACCCGTACACTATTATCAATACTCACCTCACACTTGAACACTCCCGCTCAGCTCATTGATATACGACCAAAACACCCACGTCCCGGCGACACCCTCATGTTTCAACAGCATTGATACATACCATCTCAGCTTGTCTCAGCAGCGAGCGAGCCTTGCTCCACGATTCTCTCTCATCTGAGACCGCCCGTTTTCTCACTCTCTACTCCTCCTGCGGTAACGTCACACCAGAGCAGCCAATGCCTCGAGTCACCCAGGAGTGCGACTTCACCATCCACGAGGATGAAGATTCCATCCACTCCTCCGCCGAGGATGCGGTCGACGTGGAACAGGACGAGGTAAATTGCGATGCCTCACCAGCGGATGGACCCAATACTGCAGAGTCGACAGGCCAGGACGACGAGCACGAGGAAGATCATCCAAATGATTCGAGTCAGCTTGAGCCGAGCGAGTCTGGGGATTACGACCCGCAGACAACTGGTGAACAGGATGACTCGCGAAATTACTCTGACCACGGTGACCAAGAGCCTGCCGATGATGGTGAACTCCCCCCTGACGACACAACCGAGGAAGCCGAAAGTCCGGAAGACCCCAGTCATGACGAATCTCATGATGCTGCGGTAGAGAACGAAGATTATGTCGAGGAGACACCTGAAGAAGACCATGATGCCGAGAATTATGATGCGTCCGAAGCGACATACGAAGAACACGACACATCTGACGAGCAACAAGAAGAAGGCAACACTGCCGAGGAGGCGCACAGAGAATCTCTCGATAATGCGGATGATGCATCCTGCGGGTCCGATTCAAGAAGGGAATTCACCCAGTCGTATAGCACTTCCGGCTCCTACCGCCGTACCTCCGGACGGACTGACGCTCTGATTCACGCCGCGGCCAGAGCTGTTATTGCACGCATCGAGAAGCGCAAGAACTCGTCCGATGCCCACTCCACGCATGATGAAAACGACTACTCAATCCTCAGCAGCACCACCGACGCAGAAGAGCACAGGGCTGACGGCACGGAATTCAGTGTCGCCGACTATTCGGAGACGGATAAGAGCCCGCGCCCTTCCGACGCCGAAGCCATCGTCACCCCGAACCCGCCGGCAGAGGACCCTGGTGGTGACAGCAGCTCCCACAACGAGGCCGAAGAGGACGATGTCTTTAGTGATAGAAGTCCCCGCAGCTCCATGGGTTCTCTGTCAAGCCACTCCGACAGGAAACAGTCGCTGAACGACACATTCACGCATGCGAGCTTTTCGCCGCGCATCTCAAACATCTCCCAGTACGACAGGGAGGACTTCACCCCGACTGCGCGCGCCACACCGAGACCGGCGTTTCGAACCCCCTCTTCCGTCCGAGCCATGCAAATGTCCTCCCCTCCCGCCTCTGTGTATGGTTCACCTCGCTCCAGCAAGCGGGGGACTCTTCCAACCATCTCCCGTCTCGGAAGCCCCGTTGCCTCAGCGCAATATTCACCCAAGGGCAGATCAACGCCCCCCAGGTTTAAGTCGCGGAAGGAGGCTCCGCTGGTGCTCTTACACGTCACTCTGCTCCCGCTTAGGTGGCCGTGGGCAGAGGTGCTCGAGGCGGCTGAGACTGAGGAGCTGACCGATGAGGCCAAGGCCCTTCGCACCTCTTGGAGGCAGCTGCAATCGAGGACTGGCGATACGGTCTTGGAGCGGGGCGTGCTCCTGCCGCATCCCCAGAATGATTATGAGGTCCTCGAGGAGCGAACTCTAGAGGCCCTTGACCTCCCCCTCCGCCGACGGGCACGCATCCTCGAGTGTGGACACTATCTGGGCCCTTCTAACGAGATGACCGTTGATGATATCGACAGCGAGGATGACGATTATGATGATGAAGGCAGGGCCTCTCGAGCGGCGGGGGAGAGGAAGCACTGGTGCGTGACGTGCAAGAATGATATTAGGTACGACTCGCTGGGTGAGGGCAGGGTGTTCCGCGTCAAGGTCTATGCCAGCAACGGCCTTATGAAGGCGGGCGCATGGGAGGCCTGCTGGAGGGAGATGGAGCGAGTGGATATCGAGATTGAGCCGATCGTCGAGGCCAAGGTCCAGGAAGAGTTGAGCAGGCTGGCGGCCGAGCAACAGAGGAGGGCCGAGGAGGAGGCTCTGGAGGAGCAGATGGAAGAGGAGGATGATGCGGACGTGCCTCGGGAAGGGCTTGGCGGGCACGGCATGGGCGGGGTGCAGCTCCAAACGGACGAATACCACAATGATGGACAAGGCGGCATGATGGTCGATCATCGTCAGTCGCATATGGTGGACTCACCGATGAACCGCGACATGCGAATGGGAACACCTGTGGCAACAACGCCCACCCGTGCCCTTCACAGCCGTCCCCAGTCTCGCGCGCTTGGTGCTCCTCCCCCAAACACCGACATGCGCATCCAGGAGCAGCACAGGTCCGTCATCAACAGACACCACCAGGAGATCCACATGGAGCAGCGGAGCCACTCCGTTGCTAGCCATCGACAGTCGCGGATGCTCGCCTCGCCAACCTCCTCGGACATGCGCCTAGAAGATCGCAGTCACTCATCGACTTTCGCCCGGGAGACATCTGAGTTACTCAGCTCACCTCCCGGTGGCCCTAGGAGGCTCGAGGAGCATGAGCATCGCCACTCCCACACCCATGAGCGTTCTCCCGTCCCGGAGATTCACATGGATACGCCGACCGTTGACGAGGATCGTCGCAGGCGCGACGAGGAGCGCCTTCGTGAGATCTACGGACATACGCCCCCACCACCACGATCCCCGAGTCCGTCGCCCGCCATGCATCGCCACGAGGACTCGTACATTCCGAGGACATCGCCGCCGTCACCTTCTCAGCAGGCGTATGAGCGGCGCGAGGAGAGGAGGAAGACGTATCAGCAGGCTTCGCTGGGGGAGCTCCTTGTCGAGGCGGCCAAGGTATTCATCAATGACCGGAAGAACATGGTCATCGCCGTGCTGGGCATGTTGGCCTTGATGCTAGCCTTGAGGGGTAGTGCGACGTCACAGGTCAAGGAGCATAATCACTTCCCAGCTCAACATGTGGGAGAGGTACCCGTGGCCGCGGTGCCCAAGATACAGGCTGCTGTTCCCGAGGTGGAAGTAGAGCATGTACATGTGCCCAGGGATGAGCAGGTCCGGGCAGTGGGGGAAGAAGAACCTCCCCTGTCTGCATCTGAAGTTCGGGCTGGATCTTCGGCAGTCGAGGTGGAAGAGGTGCCGGCTGTGTCAGAGGAGCCGAGTGTCTTGAGGAAGACTGAAACGCAGATCGAGGTTCAGACAGAGACGTTAACTTCGAAGGAAGTAGTTCGCGTTGTCGAGACTGTCACCGAGACCGTCAAGGTGAAAGCTACCACGACCGCCACGGAAATTGATATCGATGCAGAGATCGAGGTCGAGGCCAAGGCCAACGAACCTCAGGTGGAGGCAGAGGAACACCTTGCGCCTGTCCAGGCAGAGAGCGCACAGGCCTCTGAAGAACTGGTGATGGAGGGGAAGCCGGTTACTGAGACGGATATGGGTGCGAGTGGTGAACCGGAAGTGGGAGCCGCCCAGGTTGTGAATGGCCTGGAGGCACCTGCCGACGAGCCTGTCGTCCACGAGGAGCTATGAGATTGCACATATTGGAGAGTTCGGAATGCAGGATATGCGACATGGCCTCCACGAAGGAATGGGAGCGATTTATGCCAGCGACTTTTTGCTTGTTTTTTCTGTTTCTCTCCCGTCTAAACTACTAACCCCCCTTGTTTGTTACTTGCTCATCAGAGAAGCTAAGCCAGAATGAATCGTCGAGAGTTCAGCTACGATTGAGCGATAGCGATACATGCTTATAATGAGATTCTATGATTCGACTTTGGCACTTGAGAATTTACAACACGGGGATGTGAGATGTGAGATGCTGCCTGTCAGAAGCCAAAAGAGGGCTCTCGAATACACCAAACCGTTATGAAAAAGAACTTGGAACGTTTACCATTTTTGGGAGGGTGGGTCCTACCATGTCCCTAGATACTCCTCCGTCGCCGTGACTCTACCGCTCTATAAACGCCTCCCCCTCACCCCTTCTGAAACATCCACATAATCACTCTGTCTTGGTGAAGGATCTCAGCGCATGCCTCGACTGCTGGATGGCCAGGGCGTCCATGACCACCAGGGCCGCCATGCCCTCGACAATAGGCACCGCCCGCGGCACCACGCAAGGATCGTGGCGGCCCTTGGCCGCGAGGACGCCCTCCTCCGAGCCGTCGTAGGTGGACGTCGTCTGGTCGAGGCCGATGGTGGCGGGGGGTTTGAAGCCGACGCGGAAGTAGACGTGCTGGCCGTTGGAGATGCCGCCCTGGATGCCGCCGGAGTGGTTCGTCTTGGTGGTCAGGCGCGGCCGCGGGATGCCCGGGGAGGTGGTGGGGTTGGTCTGGGCGACGCCGACAAAGGGGTCGTTGTGGTCGGAGCCGAGCATGCGGGCGCCGCTGAAGCCGGAGCCGATCTCGAAGGCCTTGACGGCGGGGATGCTGAGCATGGCGTGGCCGATCATGGCCTCGAGCTTGTCGAAGGCGGGCTCGCCGAGGCCCGAGGGGAGGTTGCGGACGACGCAGGTGACGGTGCCGCCGGTGCTGTTGTCGCCGTCGCGCAGGCGGGTGATGAGGTCCTCCATCTTGCGGGTGGCGTCGGCGTCCGGGCAGCGCACGGGGAGGAAGGAGTCGACCTGCTCGCGGGTGATTGTGTCGAGGAGGCGCATGAAGGCCGGGTTCTGGCTGCGCGAGGGGAACTCGGGGGTCTCGGGGAAGAGCTCGACGTCGCCGACGGAGCTTACGAAGGCGACGATCTCGACGCCGTAGCTCTCGCGGAGGAACTTCTCGGCGACGGCGCCGGCGGCGACGCGGGCGATGGTCTCGCGGGCGCTGCTCCGCCCACCGCCGCTGCTCGCCTTGATGCCGTACTTTTCGAGGTAGGTGAAGTCGGCGTGGCTGGGGCGTGGGTACTTGTCCATAGTCTTGTTGCCGTAGTCCTTGGGCCGCTGGTCCTCGTTGAGCACAAGGAGGCTAATCGGGGTGCCGAGGGTCTTGCCGAACTCAGTGCCAGACTGGATGACGACGCGGTCCTTCTCGTCGCGCGGGGTGGTGATGGCGCTCTGGCCGGGGCGGCGGCGGTTGAGCTGGGGCTGGATGTCGTCTTCAGTGAGGGAGAGGGCGGGAGGAGGATTGTCGATGATGCAGCCCACGCCCTTGCCGTGGGACTCACCGAAGCTAAAATGAGGAGAAAGTTAGGTCAACATTGCCGTCGTCTGAGGGCACAGACGCAGTGGGAAAATCGGGTCCCAGGAGACAGAACATACGTGGTCACACGGAAGATGGTTCCAAAAGTGGACATGGTGTGAGGCGCAAGAGGACTGAGGAGATATTTCGATTGAGGGACCGTAGGTAGGACAAGACGGTGAGGAATTGGTATCTCGAGACTCAGGTTCTTATACAAACTCCCCAAAACCTCAGATCAAAAGGTAAGATGTTTGTGAGTCACAGGAGCTGGGACGTCGAAAACAAGATGTTGGTAGAGGGCGACACCGAAATTTCCAAGGCCGAAGTCGGGTTCTGGAGTTCTGCCCCTCATCGAATAGTCAATTGCGCTGTCCCGCGATATTATTCTTGAGGACCCCGCTACTGAGACGCCACCACTCACTCACCAGCCACAATCTCGCGAGTATCAAAATGTGGCTTGTTGTCACTGGGAATGCATGCCCCTTAAAGCTTCATCAAACAACATCTCAACCAAAAAGGCCTGTGTGCGACCATCTGCGCCTTAGACCCAAGAAGGGTGGGCTTTGGTCTTAGCCATTGGAATCTACGAGAAATCAGCATGAGCTCGAGCTAGACCGCCACTGTTCCAGTATCATGAGGCGTGTCCTCTCTCTCTCCTCAGCTCTTCGAGCGACGGTGAGAACATCATGGACATGTCGAGATCCCCGGCCCTGGTCTCTGTCGGGATCACAATGCTTGCAGCGCCGCCAGTTTACGGATGAAGCCTCGCATCCATCGAGCAAAACCCAGTTCTACCTCTCCCGCACAGACAATCCGTATTTGAATCTTTCCATTGAGCACCACCTCCTCCAAAAGACGCCCCCGGACTCCACCGTGCTCTTCATCTACACCAACCGTCCATGCGTCGTCATTGGCCGCAACCAAAACCCCTGGCTGGAGGCCAACCTTCCGCTCATCGAGGAAATGCGAGAGAAGAAGGCGCGAGAAAGGAACGAGGACGCGCTGAACGTCGACATCGTGCGCCGGCGCTCTGGCGGTGGGGCCGTCTTTCACGACGAGGGCAATGTGAACTACAGCGTCATCTGCCCGCCCTCGGACTTCGACCGCAACAAGCACGCCGAGATGGTCGTGCGCGCGTTGAGGGGCCTCGGAGTCGGCAGAGCTAGGGTGAACAGCCGGCACGACATCGTCGTGGACATGGACGCCGGCGCAGACGGGGAAGCTCAGCAGACGTTCAAGGTGTCCGGGTCGGCGTATAAGCTCACTAGGCTGCGCTCGCTGCATCACGGGACGTGCCTCCTCTCGTCGCCCAACCTTGAGAGGATATCGTCTTTTTTACGGTCACCTGCCGAGCCGTTCATCAAGGCGCGAGGGGTGGAGAGCGTGCGGAGCAAGGTGAGAAATGTCGGGGTTGGGAACCTTGAGTTCGAGCAGCGAGTTCGAGAGGAGTTTGAGGACATGTATGGCGGGTTCGACGTCGACCTCGTCTTGGGTGACGAGGCGGCGGACATTCCGAATATCAAGACTGGCATGGCGGAGCTCATGGTAAGTGTCCGCCCTCCCCCACTTTGGGTTTCGTCACGACGGGGACTGACGCGGGATGTGCAGTCTCGGGACTGGATATATGGCCAGACGCCATGGTTTTCCTTCTCCCTGGCACCTACAGGAGATGACCCGCGGCAACGGCCTGCTCTCCCCTTCACGGTAAGCTATGCCCCAGCCGTTTCACCTGCACTCGAGCTAACCCCAGGGCCCTCTTCCTCCCCGCAAGTCCAATCTGGCCTTCATCGTCCGTCAAGGGATTTTACAGGACACGCTGATCGATGGCCAAACCACCACGGGTGCCGAGATCGCGACGAGACCTCTGATGAATCACGCTTGCTTCTATGACCTACCCGGCTGGCATACTCTTCTAGAGGCTGGCGGTATGGGAAACGCGCAAGCTCGTTACGTCGGGAGCTGGCTGGGGCACCTTCTTGGAAAGTCTCGCAAAACTGCCATACCCTGAAGAACACCCTTCCTCTCACCTACACCCTCCCCCTGCCTTTTGGGGGGGAAACAATGCCAACCGGCCTAGCCGGATCACACTTCGAGTGCTCGTGTGTCAAAAAACAAGTAGCCGTTTACCCATGTACGATTACGAATGTAGAGCCTCCACCGTCTAGAGTATATAGATACCCGCCGTGCATGTAATAAACACGACAGATCGAAGAGATCGGAGTGAGCCCTGTGAGAACAACTTGAACATCCCGTGCCTCTCTTGAAATCGCGTACGACGGATAGCTTGGAAATCCCCTAGCTGACGCGGATATGACGACAGAACTGTGCTCCTCTGCACACCCTTTTCTTCTCCCGTTCACACGCTAAAACGGCCGCATGAGGACTGCACAGCGGTTCGAGAGCAACGACGAGAACCTGCATGGGACAGGCTACCACCCACATACTACACACCCAACCTCTGCCACCCTGGGTCCACCCCCTACAAAAATAGATAGCACTCTGGTCCGACACTGGAGGCGAATGGAAGGAAATACAAAAAATAGTAACTAACCCTGGACCGGGGGGGAAGCGTCGGGAATGGTGTGTACGAAGGCAGTGGTGTTTCCCCACCACCGCGGACGGGATAGCAGCAAGGAACTAGAGAATGCTGATCACCCGATACTTCTGAAATGCCATTGTATTGACCTGGACAGCATGATGGAGGGTGTGCGCCACTGTGGCTCTGAATCAAGGCATCCAATGGCGCGTGAGGGGCACGGGTTTGGGGATATTGGGGAAGATGCAGGTGGCGTGTGGTGTGGTCCAGGGTGGTGGACGGTGGTGGTTGATGGCGGTGATGGGTGGTCGGGTGGTTGGTCTTGGATCGTGGGTGTCATTTGATTTGAGTGAGGCAGCTAGCTGTGGGACCGCGAGTGGCGGCTGCGTAGAGGTGAATGCAGCTTTCAAATTATTAACGGGGGAATGAGAAGGATCGCAGGACGCTTCACGATATTCCTATATACACTACTCGACGGTTCTTCGCCAGCTTGGAGGATTCATCAAGTGGCGTGGCTGTACTCGTCAACTGCGCTACAATGACCCGACGATCATATCCCTCCAGCGCCCGTCCACTTGTCGTACCTGCGGTTGAACAGCCCGTATTACTCCGTACGCTGGCTGACTTCCCGTGAAATTGAATTGCCCCAACTTAGCGCGGCAGCATGTAATATTGAGTACTCCACATGCTGATGTCGAAGACCCTCATCACCGTGCTCAACTTTCAAGAGATTGATGACTTGTTGTGTACAGTGCACTAGGTGCACGGTGTACTCGAATATGGGTAGCTGCGATGACGTGCAGAACTGTGCAGAGACTGGTTCGAGCGTCAATCCCCGAGCCCATGGGACCAACGAGATCAGTGTACTGTATTACGGAGTCTGTACGGACACAACAGCCAGCAACATCGATCGATGATTGATATTACGGATCAGAACAGTAATCAATCGATTTGCACTGGGACCTACGAGCACACACAAAGTACGCCTGTACAGAACCTTGACCGTTGCCCAGATCAAATTTGAACTTGAATATGTTTATCGGGTACCACCCAGACAGCAGAAGAGACGTGCAAGAACAGAGGACCGTAGGGTCAATGCATTTGGATATCGATTCTGTTGTCTGGCGTCCAGTCAACATACATCATCATTTATTTGTGTAACCACTCCGTTAAGCTAGGACTCTACGGAGTACAGAGTTGTGTGCTGCCCGCACATCAAAATCCAGGAGCTCCCCAGCATTCCTCCTCAGCGACCACACCGAAGCCCGAGATAGGCCCCCTGTCAAAGTGAACCCTTCCCCTTTTCGGGTTGCTGCAGGATGGGGCAGTTTTGGTGATACCCTCCTCTACGCGATGTACTCGTATACTACACCGTTAGTGGAGTCGTGGACTGTTCTTCTCAACGTGCTGTGCAACCCGCAACCAGCCCGAGCTGCCTTCCCCGCATCAAGGGGATAGCACTACTCCCCGGAATCTCGAACTGCTTTTATTACTGTAATATCACCATTTTTTCAGATTCAGGTCGAGGTATCCTTCCTCGCTTGCCTGATTGCGAGTATCACCTTCACCCGCCACTCTTCTCGGTGAGAACGGCCCCTTCTCCATAATTGAAGTCTCTTATATACCAAGCTTCCTATTAGAGTGTATTGATTGCTCCGCATCCCAATGTAAGTGGACTGGATGTTTATAAATGGCTCAAATTGCTCAACTGCGAACAGCAAAGATCAATGATGCAACCACAGAGCACTGAGCCTTTCTTCTCCTGGCAACACTACATGAACCCCGCTTTTCGAATGTGGTCCATGGTGCCTGCCGTGATTATTCAGGTACATGCGCACTACAACCACCAGCCGAAGACACTACGGAGCAGGTCTCAAATCTCTTCTCGTCAACTTTGCTTTTTCTTCATTCCCCTTCATTGTTTTGACCCTCTTCCCGAGTCTCTTTCTCCTTTCAAGCAAGTTTTGTCTTGGAGAATCCCCACCCGAGCTCCTATTCCGCGTCATGATGTGATTAGATTGATCCTCCGCTGCGGGCGTCGACGAACACGGGCAAGTGTTGCCGTGCCTTCTACCCTTCCGGCCCGTAAGCTCCCGCTAGCCTCTAATTAGGTCCGGAGGCGCCCCAGCCAGCCGCCAAAACATCGCGGGCGTTGCAACCCCTGGAGGATCAATGCACACTACTATTGATATATACAGTACCTTGACCGTGCTCCGTATAGTCTGGGGTATAAGATGCGAGCATCCATCATCTATCGTAGTGTAGCGTAGGTGCGCTCAAGCTTCTTCGGTGAGCGACCACGCCAGAGGGTTCAGTTCTATGCGACCAAGAAGTGGTAGGCAGGAAGGGGCATCATCGTTCAATATGTCGATTTGCGCCCTTGATCCCAGTACTATCATTGACGGTGATCTAGTAGCTTGTCAAGTTGATCAAGCCTATTCCGGGCTTCCCTGACCCTGCCGCGCCCGCCAAGCTGAAAGTGTGTCTCAGCAACCGACCGGCAAACGACATGGAGGCCAGACTCCAGACTCTAAAAGGCACCAAGCCAGTACACATATGGCCTACTTTATACACACACACACCCACACCTCAAGGAGCAATACTCGTGCCACCTACACTAGTTTCCCACAAACCCCCCCTGAAACCCGCCGCTCCGGCTGGCAATCATGCATGCAGTTGGTGCAAGCCGAACCGAGGCAGCACAGTGATAGATTGTGTCACATACATGTATATTAGTCGATAGTCGTCCAGGACAGCGGGGAAACATTACTTCTTCCTCGTAGTGGCTTATTAGCTGGCAGTTTGGTGACACCCCATCTTGAGTTGAGGTTTAGACCGGAACAAGCATCGACTTGAAGGGGGCCAGAAGTAGCCAGAGTGAGGAAGCGCAGGGATTAAAACGTGGTGCTGACACTGTAAATCGACTCTGCTTGGTGCGCTGCTGCGACCACACAGAGCCGACGGTGATCTTTCGACACTCTGTCATTCGCTTCCCCGCCCCCCTCCATGACCAAATATGATACATCATAAGTATTCGCCGCAAACGGAAAGACTGACTCGCAGTCACTCGAGCAATCACCCCCTGCCCTGACTTGGCGCATGTTACTCCAAGCGTATAACCTTCCATACGGTAGCCGACGGAGTTGACTTCGATCGGCTGGCCCTCTTCTCCACCGGCCTCGTTGCCCCCTCAATGGCTTGGCGTCCCCAGTGGAAACCGCCGCGCGGGGATACTGAGAGCTTCGCGAGACTTTGGCTCGGTGAGCTTGCTCCAGAGGAGCTACTCCGTAGAGTACTCCTGTCTACTCCACGTCTGAATTTGTACTTTTTGTACACTCGAAGAGAGTCTGGCTAATCACTATCGAAGCGGGCAACGGACTGCGGCCTTCAGCCGTTTGTTGTTGCATGACTGAGCAAGTTTTCTGTTACTGTATTATCTATTCGCCAAAATGGAACGGGCGCTGTCGATAATGACTAGTCATAATGCCTCCCTGGACCATCTCCGTGATGGCTTCCAAGGCGTTTAATCCGCGTAGAGTAGTAGCAGCGCGATATTGCAGAGTAACCTCGGTGCATACCCTACCAGAGCTATCGCGGATCAACTCGGAGAGTGGACGGGTAATATCGTTACCGCTGATACAATGCTAGACATATACTACGTAAAATTGGGGTTCCATTGACCCCCGCGCGCCGACGCGGCAGGCAAAGGGAACACGAAGACACAAAACGAAATGTCGTCGTTCAGGTTTTACTCTTAAATCCGTAAGTGGAGAGCATTGCCTCTGGCCTTGGCATACTACTCCGTAGAGTAGAAGACACGAACGTCGTCTTTGCCGATCAAATGCTGTTTTCGTGTTGTCCGATCTGATCTCGTACGAGTATCACTTCCCCCATGTACAGAATAGTGCACCCAGCTGGGCCCAGCTTGGGATCTCATTTCTCCAAAATAGTGTACACTACCTGGACGGCGAAAGCTCACAGGAAGTGAACATGTCGATCATTCTCCGCATAGGGAGCGCTGGAGAACCGATGCCCCGGAGCCCCTCCGGCGAGTCGTTGCCAGGCACCGAAATGCGGGCGAATAAAGCCTGGTCTGTGCCTCGGCCAAGAAGTCTAGACTGCCCCGTATGGAGGAGTACCTATCTTTGTTCAAAGTTTAGTGGACTCCGCGGGCCCCTCGGTGACGCCATGGGCCCCAGCAGTACTCTATCTTGTGGATAACGTCCCCGCACGCAATCGAGTTGTCTTGAGCCCTCTGCTTCTTTCTTGTACTCCGTACAATCGAGCGCCCTGGAACATTAGGGCCCGTCGGCGGAGACGAGGGCACCACCAACAAATTCGGCCAAATGTCTGTGTGTTGGGCAGAGATGACGAGCACACGACTTTGGGGTGCTCGCCTTCCCCGAAAAGGTTTAGGGAACAAG
>JAXQGT010000068.1:0-31817 GCA_037040375.1 Basipetospora sp. M8501
CTTCGCAGGCAAGCGACATGACGTGCGAGAATTGGTCAGCGTTGAAGGCGCGCCTCACCGAAACCTGAACGGGAGCCGTTTCCAGACAGTCCGCGGCAAGTTCGGGAGTGCTGCTCAGATGGGGACGTCGCGCACCGATCAGAGAGCCGGTGCTTGGACCAGCACCGCTGCTAAGGCGGGATGGATGCGAGAGTTGCTCCTTCTGGCTACCCCGAACTTCGCCCTCCTAGGACATGTTCGTTGGGCCCATGGGCGACTGTCCATCCTGACCTTCCAAGACCTCGCCTCCCTCGAGTTCCAAACCTGCCTCGCTCTCGCGGTCTACCACGAACAGGCTAATTTGCTTGCTTTTGAGTTGTCCGTTCGCGCTCAGAGCGCGGGAAGCATCGCTGTGGATTCTTTCTGCAGACGGCCCGCCAGAACTGCGGTTCGAGATGTTTGGGGCGGGAAGAAGAGCCGATGTGTTGGCTACGCCCTCTACCGCGACATCCGGGTTTCCGGCCACCCTGGCAACACCCGGGTACTGGTGACGGAGATGCTCGGCGCACCTCTCAAAGAAAAGCATGGCGAGCTTCCTGGCTTCTTCAATTCTCTTTTCCTTCTGCCCGACTACTTCATCTGCTCGATCCGCCCTCAGATCGAAGCGAATCTGGATCCCAGCTGTTCCCGTGTGTGCTGGTTGGGAGGTATTGGGCATTCCTCCTGTAATCGCATGAGCGTCTTTAAGGATCTCAGCCTGGGCGTTGTTGTCTGAAGAGTGGCCGTTCACGGTAGACTCGGAGCCGTTCGTCGTGTCAGGAGGTTGGGCGTTAGGAGGAGGAACATTCCCACTATGCACGGCCCGGGGGGTCTTCTTGTCCGTACCACTGTGTCCGGGCTGAACGTCCTCCTTCCGGCCACTGATGGTCGAGCCTCGGCTGCCGGTCCTCCCCCGAGAGCCTTCGTTGAAATTGCCGGAACCTCGTCCTGGCTCCCAAATCTGGCGTCCCCCACGTGGAGCATTGCTGGGGCGAAGGCGAAAAGCGTCACCAAAGGCCGATCCCGAAGGGCCATTCCGGCCAGACTCGAGCGTTGTGACTCGGTTGGAGAGAGCCGCCAAGCGCGCCTTAGTGTTCGCGTCGCCGCAGGCCGTCTGCTCCTCCACGGTAGATTTGACGGTAATCTCTTTGTAATCCGAGCTGTCCGCGTCGCTCTTTCCGTTGTTAGCTCTGTCGTTGTTGCACCTATCCATGTTTGTTCAATAAGTCTGGACACAATGCCCAGGGGAAAAAATGATAATGGATAATGGAAAGTTAGTTCTTGGGGGACGAGGATACTCAGGCTTTGGAAGACCTTAGATATCAATGTGTTCCAGCAGAAAGAAGAGAGTGGAACTTTTGTCTGGGTGGAGGAGGTGATGGAAGGCTTGTGGTGGGAATTTCTGGGAAAGAGCAAGGGCAAGATAGATATGTACATCCATAGGGCTGGAGACATGGACAGGCAAAAGTACCTCCACTGCACAGGCAGAGAGAGTATGGTGTTTAATTCAATGACTGCTCCGCAGTAGTTACGTCTTTTGGTTCAGAAGCATGCGGTGATGGCTATTGAAAATATCCATGGATATCCTTAGTGGCATACTCATGTAGGTCACCTGGTCAAGATCTACTAGTTCAGCCTCCTGGGGATGGTCCGATACGGGCAGGATTGTAACTTGGGAGCCCTTCCAGTTGAAGTGAGCTATTCTTTGATGTTCCGCTTCAATATTACAGAGAGATCATATGTCCCGCCTGATATCCTCTAAGAGCTGCAGCTGCACTGCATGGCTCTGGCAACCTCAGGCACATCGCCAGTCCACCGCGCCTCCTCTTCGCTGTCGCCCTCATACCGGGCCCCCCCATAATCCTTCCCATGCCAGCTATCTTCAAAGGGGTGCAAAGCCATATGCATTACTCTCCTCAACACATCTCTTTCTCCATCCTTTTCCACGCGGCGGATAACCTCGTCTAGTATCCAGCCCCTCGGTATGAAGTTCGGATTCACCCGCCTCATGGCCGCCCTTCTCTCCTCGTCCGCCTCCTCCGACAGCTGGCCGCCCTCTCCCCAGTCCTCCACGATCCTCTCATGCCACCGCTCGAGCCACTCGCCGACCTTCACACGCGCGTCTTCCTCCCTGCACACCATGACGCCCTCCTTGTAAAAGAAAACCGACGCCTTGTCCCTGCGCGCCTCGGGCGTCGCAATCTCCGAGGCCCTTAAGTCGCTGAGTCTCCGGAAGAAGAGGTTAAAGTCCAGCTCAACGGACTGCATCGTGTCGAGCACCGAGCTGAAGAGTCTCTCGAAATCCGTCTCCTTGTGCTCGCGCAGACCGAGACGCGCTGTCATGAGCTGTCTATACTCCTTCAGGAATGCCGCCTTGTATTCCTCGCCCGCCTGCATGATGAGCTTCTCCGCCCTGGCGACGACCTCCTTCTCCTGCTCCTCCTTTACGCCCTCGTCCACGAAGACGGGGTCATCGACGCCCGCGCCCGCGCCGAGTAGCTCGCCGACGGCCTCGCCGAAGCGTACAAGGTTCCACCATATGATGGTGGGCTGGTTCTTGTAGCTGTACCGCAACAGACTGTCGTCGTGGTTCGGCGTGTAGGAGGGATCGAAGTTGTCCATGAAGGCGAACGGACCGAAGTCGATCGAGAGACCGGCGATGGAGGTGTTGTCGGTGTTGAGCACGCCGTTCATGAAGCCGTACGCCTGCCACTTGGCCACCGTCTCCGCATTCCTGCGCACGACCTCCCTGTACAGCCTCGCGAAGCGGTTCTCCTCCGCGCCGGGAGGGCCCTCGACCTCGCCCGCGGCCACGCCCCTCCTCGGGACCACGCCGTCGCCCGGCTTCTCCGGATCGCTCAGCCGACCGGGAAGGGCCTCCCACCCACCCAAGACCTCCTCCGCGACGTACGTTGCAAGCTTGCGGATGAGCGCCCTGTCGCCCCTCGCCCTCAGGATGTCGAAGCTCCCGAGCCTCAGCCACGTCTCGGCGAAGCGCAGCACGATGGCGCCGGGCTCAACCCTCTCCCTCACGACCCTCGACTCCTTGTCCAGCGTGATGGAGAGCGCCCTCGTCGACGGGATCCCCAGCGCGTGCAGCGCCTCCGAGACGACAAACTCCCTGATGCTCGACCGCAGCACGGCCTTGCCGTCCGCGAACCTCGAGTAGGGCGTCAGCCCGGCTCCCTTGAGCTGCAGCTCGTACCGGGTGCCCGTGGCCGGGTTCGTCGTCTCGAAGAGGGATATCGCGCGGCCGTCGCCGAGCTGGCCCGCCCACGCGCCGAACTGGAACCCGCCGTAGCACTGCGCCCAGGGGTAGCCCTCGCCCTCGTTCTTGCCCTCGTCCCAGCCTAGGATCTTGTTCCCGCATACTACCTGCAAGAACTCGTCCGTCTTCTCCTCGCCCGCGCGGATGCCGAGGTCGCGCATGGCAGCGGGGCTGACGGCTAGAAGCTCCGGGTTCGACGACCCCTCGGGGCGCACCCAGGTGTACATTGCGCCACGAACCTGGCGGGGGAGGATCTCGTCACGGGGCGTGGAGTGTGATGCGGCGGGCGTGGGGAAGACATTGTCGTGCGGCAGCTTAGAGGTGAACGTCCACGACTTGGGGAGGTCCGCGAGGGTTGCGCCCGCATGGCCGGAAACCCCAGTGCCGTTGGGCTCCGGGTGGGTGCTAGAAGACATGCTGGCCAGGGTGGACTGCCGACGGAGGGTTTGGAGACCGAGTCTCTTTGGATTGCAATACGGTATGCGCTTCTGGAGTGCGCGGCAGCGAAACATGGACAGCTCAGTCTCGGTTTGCTGGGGAGAGTGCGATAATAGACGCTATCCCCGTTGGTGGTTCTCACTGATAACTGGCACTGATGGAATTGATGAACAATTGATATGGGAGTATTTGTTGCCGGGAAATGAGCTGCAGCATGCATTCATATGCTCCTAAGAAAGAGGCGACTAATAAAACCGCGCTCGTTCGCCACGCAACTGGGAGTTGTTGATGTGAGTTGGAGCTTATGTGAGGAGACACTGAGGGTACGATCAAATGTATTATTCAGCGCCAGAAACCACATGTACTGCACAATAGCTCGGAGCGTTCATCCCGGCTGACGTCATGGTGCGAATACAGTGAGGCGAGGGGCCGGGCTGCCTGCCGTTGTGCTCCGACTCGCGGCTTCCACCCCAGAAGTCGAGTGTCTCTGCCGAGGGCGCCGTTTTTAATAGGCTCCATAAAATAGAGGAAGCAAGCTTCAACGACATCCCGGAGAGTCATTTCCCAGTCCCTCGCATCAGTCGATCTAGCACCATGTCGTAGAGAATTTCAGGCCATTAAAATTCGTAACTGGGTCATATGCCGACAAGAATTGCGAAATGAGTAGAGAAATACTGGAATACATCTCACAGCCACTAGTAATTGAGCCTTTGCGTCTGGGATTCTTCGGTGTGTTAGTGCGCTCTGTCTACGGTGCCAATGCGCCCGAACGAGCAGCTTACCTTTATAGCTCCTCATCTGGTATTGAAGTTCCATCTTGAACGACTTCATGTTGCTCACAATGGATGTGATGTCGTCCTTGGTTAGCCTCTGGCTTCCAGGGGCGCGAGCTTGCGCGACGCCAGCCGCGCATACGACAATGTTGCGGAGTTGCCTTCCGTCGAACCCCTGCTTGGCGAGGTTATTGTTGACGTATCTCATGATCTCCTCGAATCCTTCGACGCGGCCCTCGTCTTTGTATTGTTGGAGGAACTGGCGGAAGATACTGACGGCCTGGCCTTTGTCTAGTTCTTCAAACTTGATGGCGATATGGATGCGTGACTGAACCGCCACGTCGAAGAGGGCGATTTGGTTTGTCGTCAGAATGAGAATGCCTTGGCGTCAGTGAGTAGAGCGCAGCGTAGATATATCTGGGCCATTTTTTCGTGTAGTAGAGGTTGTCGAGCAAGGCAAGATGGGGCAACATAAAGATACTCTTACCCTGATAGTATTCGAGAATTCGGAGGAAAACTGTATTGCTGCTGAGTTAGGCCCTTGACACATGGCGAACAATATATAAGAAACATACCTGAGACCAGGGCATTTCTCTCAGTCGTTGGGCCCTGGAGGCCCATGCCTCGGCTTTGAACGAAGACATCCACTTCATCACTGGGGAAATGTGTCAGGGCCGTAGAACAAAGGTCGTGAGGCCCGCGTGGTGGTTGACATACATGAGTAGGATTGCCTTCCACCTGGTGGCTAGGTCGAAGATTCGTTGGAGGTTTGATTCGACAAGTTTGGCTTCGGTGCCAACGTCGCCCACGCCAACCACCAGAAGGGGCTTATGGACAGCCGCGGCAAGGGTCTCCGCTAAAAAAAAAAGAATACAAAGTATTGCTAGTGAGCAGCGGAGCAAGTTTGATGCGAGGGTGAGGAGGAGTAAACTAACCTGTCGATGTTTTCCCAACTCCCGGGTTTCCTACCAGACACAAATGTTAGTGTTATCCCTAACTGTCTAGCAACCCTATCTTCACTCACCATACAGGAGAATGACGAGGCCGTTCCCTTTGCCTTCGGCCAGGTCTCTCACTTGTCCTTGTCCATGGGTTGACACGAGACTCTTGAGTAGCTGCTTTATTTCCATGCCCTCGTGACTTGAGTCGTCTTTCAGATGTAGTTTTTCGTCGAAAGCGTCCGTGTCGTCGGTAGGGGGCTTCAGCTTGTCGACGGCAAGTTGCGCCCATTGCTTCTCGTGGAGCATGTAGCCCAGGACTCTTGGTGGGCAAAGCATGTACTGTAAGTCCTCCCATTGCGCATTTTCGTCAGCCTTGTCCTCGTCGTAACTGCGGTGCTGGATCCTCGCCAGAGCGTCGTTGTTGCGGCAGTACGTGCAGAGGCAATCGACAGGGTCTTCGTCCAACTCCAAGCTCCCAAGGTAGGCGGATGGGGGGCCGTATTGATGATACGCGCCGACGTCGACTATTACATCACTGCTGACCTGCACCTCATTAGACTAGTGCGAGGGTCTTCATTTGGCAATGGTAGAAGGTGTGTTACTGTTGATTCGGTGGTATAGAGATCCTCCTCTCTGGCATTCGACTTGATGTCGTTCAATAGTTGCTTGTAGAAGGCAAATGGGCTCTTTAAGAAATATAAGTGTGAGTTCCCGCAACGTAGCTAAACGGCAGACAAGGACTTACCTTTAAGCTCTTGGTGCTGGTCTTTCCCTTGAAAAGGAAGCCTGACCTATGCACGATTGTCTTGCCCTCATATCTGAGGCGACGCTCATCTGCCTTTGCCATTGAATACTTGCGATACCTTTCTCCTCGCTCTCTGAGACCCTTTTGAATCTCGGCGGCGTTCTTCTTGTTGTGGAGCGGGTGGTAGGGCAAGGACTCAATAGCTTTGGTCCCGCTGAATCGCTGCAACTCCAAGTCGACGCCCCGTCGTCTGAAACTCTCTCCATTCCAGTCGTAAATCCAGCAACGCAGAACCCAGTCTTGGTCATCGGATGATGGCCACGGTTTATAATTGTCATCGACAATGAAAATCTGGTCCTGATTGAGAAACGGGCGGCCGTAGACGATTGTTCCAGGTGGGAATATGGTCCAGAGGTTCTCAAAGGTGACCGTCCCAGTGTCAATATGTGACTGGCGAATTGACATGTATTCGTTGAGCAACCGATCTCCGGTGTTCTGCTGCAGCGAATGAAGTATGTTGAGCAGGGCTTTTCTCGCATTCCTCGCCTGCTCAGACTCCGATTCTACCTCCTTCTGGGCTTCGGTGCTCAACAGATTCCAGTTCAGAATTAACGGTTCAAACGGCGACTCAATCAGCACCACCTCATTGTAAAAGTCATGCGTCTTGTCATGCCTTAGCAGCCTCTTGAGTAGGTTGCGGAGATCCTCGTCGTAGATCTCGAGCTGGCCACGGGGCTGGAAGTCACGGTCCTCGGCATCCCGCTCGAAGATTCTCAGAGCTGCGGCGGCTCCATGCCCGTCTTTCCTATTGTTCACTCCTAGAGAGTGGGACTCTTCGAAGTCTTTCCTCTCGCCTGATTTCTCGTCGCGCCTATTAACAATGAGGCGAACATGAGAAGGTTCCACGTTTCTGTTGAAACCATCGGCTGCATCCTTCTGTCTCTGTGTCAGTACTTTGCTCAAATCCAAGTGGGGGTTCGTCTCACCTTGAGTTCCTTCTCCTTCGTCTCCTTCCCCTCCGTCTCTGCTGTTTTGGGCTTCCCACCTGGCGCAGAATAGGCTTAGCCACTAGATGTGATCAAGGGGCTATACACCTAACTCGGAAACTAACCGGAGATCTCTACTTTCTTCAAAGCAGACTCGAGCTCTGCGACTTTGGCCTGTAAGTTCCGGAGCTCTTTCTGCAATTCCGAGATTGGTGTAGAGGTCTTTTCATGTGTCAGCGACAATTTAGGGAGTTATAATGATCAGAACGCCAACGCACTGAACTGGAATCGGCATTACTCTGGTGCAGCATCGTGGCGGGATACTGTCATTTGACATCATGATAACGGGGTCGGCTGCCATTTTCGTGAATGAGGCAGCTGTGGCTCGGGTTTTATAACCTCGAGATATCCGCCAAGATACAGCCATCGAGTACATGTATGCACCATGCAGGCATCTATGATGGTGTGGCGGGTTGACGGCCCAACGCACGGCACCCACTTCCCCTTTTCCCGAGCTTGCGCAGTACTATTACATGACCTCTCACTGATGCCGTATCAATCGGCTAGCTGCGATCCCTAGGTCAGACTGTGTATCCCACATTGATGATCTCTAACCATCGGCTTAAGGATTGTCCCGTCGTACCACTTTTGGTATCTGTTCATCCTTCGTAGAAGCGTCGTGCAAGGCTGCGGATATTGGGTGCTCCACGTCACCGAGTGGGTGTATCAAGGACAAAGGCTATTGGCCCCTAAGATCGCCCAGGCAGATCAAATGCAACCGGTATGGTGTTTCTTACTCTATGGCGCACTGAGATCGTCTTGGGTGGGATGATCGCCCCTCGTATCGAGCTTGAGGCTTCTCTGAATGCAGTCCCCGACTGGAGCGTGGCACTTGCATATGCCGTTTTCCCATATCATATAAACTATAGGTCAGTCCCTCTTTCGCATCAATCTCTCGTCTGACTCTACTCACGTCAAGGATCGATGCGACCGCTATAGTGCTGATTCTGTTCGATCCCCCGTAGCTGGGCAGTAATGAATGAGAGGACCGGAGAGATTGCCTCCGCCGCATCTAGGCTCGAGTTGTCAGAGCTTGAAGAGTAAGAGAACTTAGAGCCTGGCCCATTGATGTGATCGCAGCCAGTGAATTAAGATAATTTTTTTTTCAACCAGGAACGAGGTCGCCAAGATACAGCGGAAACAAGACGCCCTGCTCGCACGACTCAGAAGAAAAGGCTTATCACCCATCGCAAGTAGGGCTTTGATATGCGAAGACTTCGACCAGTTTATAACATTCTGGGTTGATCACAGCCGGGACGTTCAACTAAGGTTCGAGTCGAAGCGTATGACAGGATGGAGACGTTTCCCGAGAATTCTACAAAACTTTGGCAAGGAGGTCGACGACTTTTTGACTCGGATGAAGCCGTTTTGGACTGTTTGCAAGGAGTTCAGTCCCGCGTCCGCAGCCAGTGGACTCGCCGTGCTGATTGTTCTCTTCGCGGTGCGTTCAGAAATTGGGATACAGCGAGAAAGGGCGATGTGCGTATCTAACTTGTGCTCTGTAGCTTGCGGCGAACAAGAGCAGACTTGAGGAGAAGATGTTGATAGTGATGGAGCTTGCCAAGGATCGATTACGGGGATACAAGACCTATGAAGAATGTTACAATCTCAAAGACTACCGAGGGAAAGAGCTGAAGAAGAAGATTCTCATGGCTCAGGTATCGATTATGGAGGTTGCGGTGGGGATCACAGAATATTACACGAACCGTTCATACCGTAAGTTCGCTGGCAGCGTCGTCGTCGTGGTTTGGTGGTCCTTGGTTGATCAACTAATATCCGCTGCCTTAGGGCGACTATCCACTGCTTTCTTCAGGACAACCAAGTTTGACGATGCCATGCAGCGGGTCAAAGAGCGAGCTATAAACGTTGAAAGCCATTGCACTGAACTCCTTCACTTTAGAGTACGAGAACTACAAGCCGGTATGTCAGAACTCTGTCCTTTCAAGAGGGTCTAGTTTGCTAGTCCAGGACTTACTGACAGAGTTGGTGAAGGTAAGTAAACTCGACCGCTAGATACACCCTCTCGGTCATGTTGCCTGACCTGCTAGAAGAACTGAAAACCCGTGATTCGAATACGTATCTTCTTCACTTGTACCGGCTCCTTGGTATCGAGACCTGGTCGCAGGATCAGCAACTGAAAGAACTAGAATGTCATCGCTTGAGAGTACGGGAGGGACTTCGCTGCGAGGAAATATACGAACAAATGACGCCTGACAACATTGAAGCGTTTTGGCGAGAGGACGCCGTGACTGAGTGGCACAACGATCCTATGCGTCCGATCCTTATCCTCACGGGTATCAAGAACAAGAATATCGAAAGGGTGCGGCACTGCTGGTTATCACCGATAGCACTCGACATGATTGATCGGCGCCGAGCTGATGGCAGCATACTAGCGTACTACATCTTCCGGGGACCAGAACAAGTGTCCATCCATCGCGCCGTGTCTGTTCTTGTCGCCCAGCTTCTCAACTTTAGACTCCCCGAGCTTGAAAACCACCGCATGTCGTTGAATCCACATGCCGAGGGACTCTATGCGCGACGTGACGAGCCCAATGACGAGGAGAATGTCCGCGAGCTCACTCAACTGCTATGCAGAGCAATTCGGACATTCGACGAGACCGCTACGGTTTATATTGTGCTCGATCGTCTCGATGAGTGCGAGACGTCGGGGCGGGATGACTTGGTGAACATTCTTGCAGCCGTGGCGAGGGGGGCTCTCTGCAATTTGAAGATTCTCGTTGTGGTAAAGTCAATGTACGACTGGACCCCCGACAAGCGGGAGATTCGCGATGTGGCAGTGCTTCATACCAAAAGGCAGGACGTGAGGGGCTTCTGGTTCTGATATGAAACTCAATTATGACTGAAGCAGGCTGGGTGTAGCTAAGCTGGGTACGGTTCTCGCAGACCTTGCGAGAGTACTGGTAGAAGACGATGGCTACTACGTTGGTTGACACTCTGTGGAAATTTCTGACGAGCGTAAAATATAGATCAATGATGCTCTTGAGTTGATGTATTTAGCGCAGGCACCGCTGTGCCACTCTTCAGCCCCAACTAATTTGATGACGGCCTACCCAAGCATCACAATATGGTCAGACGCTTCCCAGACAAGGGCCAGGGAAGGGTTCAACTGGCCCTATCCTTGGCCTTCACATTTTTAGGACTCCTCGTTCTCAGCTCCCGTAAAGATAACACCAGATAAGCGGCTAGGAGGCAGCCTGACAAGATGTTCGGCCAGACTGAACTTCCGCGAGACTCCAACTTTTCCCATATCACCAGAGCCTCCACACCCATCCCGATCACGAGCTGCAACGCGCCCGTCCACGGCAACACGGGGCGGATAGATTCCGCCCCGCCGAAGTAGGCATACATCAAGACGTGGTGGAACGTGTTGCATAACGCGAAGGTTCTCCACCCTTCGCTGTTTTCCAAGACCCGGAAGCGGGTGAGGTACGGGGTTGTGAGGTGGTGGAAGCCGAAGTGGAGATCGACGGCGCCCCCGCTAGCGCAGACGTTGAAAATATCTATGTACTCGTAGAACTTGGAGAAGTGGAACACGCGGCGGGCGAGAAGGTCGTATCTCGGGAGGAGGATAAGGAGGAACATGAGGAGAGATGCCGCGGAGTACGCCTGGCTGTTGAATTTGGTGATGGCTGGCGCTACACGGAAGGGGCCGCGAACGTGGACATGATGATGGAGGAGTCGCCAGCATGATACGAATAAGATGGACTGGGCCACCATTGCAAGAAAACCATGGTGCGGTGCCATATTAGGGTGGCAACTGGAAGAAGCGATATGATATGGTCAAGAGCACGATAAAAATAGGGGTCATCTAGAATTGATTTAGAAATTTAGGAGATCTGATGAGGCGATCACTAAGGTCTGGATACATATATAGCAAACACGCATTCAGGATAAATCGCTCTGAGTCATAATATGGTGAGTATGAATCTCCAGTACACGATGTTGTCCCTCATTATTCCCCCCCCCCGGGACGGAGTAATACGGCACCGAGCGGACCCGATGGTCGGATCCCGGTTTTACGGAGTGTGCACGTTTGCCGGGGTGCAGCGGTGGGGTAACTTCTTCTCAACTCTTCAATGAATCCCCCCGCCGCTGGTGGTGACCTGTGCACGCAGAGAAGACGGCATTAAACGGGAGCTGCGTACAAATAATCAACATTGTGAGAGTCATTGGCATCAGACTACGTGAGTTGGATAGAAACTACCCTACATGTAGACATTGAATCATGGGCGTACTGTGGCCCGCACATTGCACCGGACAAATTCCTGGTTGACCTGGTCCTTCCTCAACTATTGGGTTCTCCACGTGAGGGCAGGTGCTACTTTCCCACCGAGTTGCCTGCGCGCCCGCCCCTTCCTCCCCGACATGAACTGCACCTGATGCAAATCTGAGCACGCACGAGACCATCCCAGGGTCAGCATCCCATTGATGCTCACCCGTTGAATGGGAATAACTTCTAATTGCCTACTCGTCCAGTGAAGACCCGCTGAGTTTGTCTCTTCTCGTTGCAACTTCAGTGACGGGGATCTCTGTCCAGACACACCTGCTAGCATACTCTCGCGCTTTGGTTTGCTTATCGTAGCGTTCCCGCTGGCCCACGAGCTACATCATCGCATACAGAGATAAGACTTGAGCTTCAACATGCCTCCCAAGCGGCAACCAGCTAAGCGCAAGGCCTCGAATGACCCAGGTAAAGCCTACGCCAGAGGGGGAGGCAGGCGAAGTTACAAGCCTTCCCGGCTACGTTGACATACTGACCCATGCTGTGTTGCTCCCCTGTCCAGACGGCGGCAATTCTGACAAGCCTTCGGCCGCCGCCAACAAGAAGGCTAAGCGAAGCGATGGAAAGGCCACAAGGAAGTCCCCCCGTCGCCCGTCGGAAGATATGGACACGCGACCCAAGACCAGTGTGAATTCCCGCGCTTGCTTCGTTGATGATGACGGCGGTGGTGACACGGAGACGGCGCGAGCGAGGTAGGGTCAATCAATTCCAGCGCTCCTCGGCCATGGCCAACTGATGACAATGTGTGGCAACAGCGCTGCGGGCAGGTTGCACTATGCCGCTCTGCAACACAAGTCTACGATGAACGAGGCTCGCAAATCGAAGCAGTATATCTCCGACTTCCGAAAGAAGCAGCAGGCGGAGATCGAAGAGCTTTCTGGATTTGTTAGAGATAAAACGAATGATATGTAAGGAAACATGACTGCCAACTTGGCCTCGCCGTGCAAGGTAGTCTAGCTAATAGCTGTTTTAGGGAAACTACTGTGAAAGGGTTCTCCCGAGTGTTTGCTGCCAAGTATTCGGTCCTGTCCAAGGACAGTGGCTTGATGCTAGCTGGCTCCAAAGTCGAAGACCAGCCGCTCTTCAAGGAAGGACGGGATGTTCTCGCCATATGCAACGATGTCCTCCTCCACTACACGCAGACAAACGAACAGAGCGAAGATGGAGATCTGCAGATACCCATCCGATCGAGGGACCAGGACCAGAAGGACATGCTTGAGATCATTGAAAAGGGAAGACAGCTGGGGGAGAGAATCATCAACAGCTCTGTGTCTCCGTCGGCTGGCCGCGGTGCACTTGCCATCACGCAGCCGGAGACCAATACTGAGAAGCTGGTTGCCACGTTCTTCGAGAAAACTCTGGCCACCCTTGGGAACGAGTCATGGGGTAAGGGTGCATGGGGAATCTGGATGGCATGGGACAAGGTCTTGAAGGGGATACTCGCAGAAGGTGAGAACACTTGCGTTGGTGGGAAATGACGGGTTTTATGATGGGTTTAAGAGCTATGTATGAAAGTGTTTACTTCAATGGCGAGGTCGATGTCGGGTAGCTGGGCTTAAGGTAGATCCAACTTAGGCAAGGGTGATGGGACACCTGAGAACGCTCTAATAAATTTCAAAGAGAGATTCGCCGACTTGTTTGGTCGCTGGGCACAGACCACTATGTCACATGACCCAAAACTTCCCATCCCGATCTCCCTCGGCCACCTGGCAGCCCCCGGCGGGTCCCGGTTAGTCTGAAGGTGGTTAAGCAGCGCTAAACCCTTTTCGTCACCCCACCGCCCACAAACCTGCCCTCGCCAAAATCACTGAGATAGGGCAATTCTTCTCGACTGGTGCAAAACTTTCGAACCTCGACCCAAACCTCCACGATTCTCCTACTAACCCCTCCAACTCGACAGCACCGGATTTTTGTTGAACAGCTGGTTTGTGATCTCCCCAAGCGTCCCAATCCCTTCCATTGAACCAATATTTCTTCCTTTCTTCGACGAATCTTCCTTTTGCGCAAGACGCTAACTGGAAATCTCCCGCGGTCACAGTCAAAATGGGCGCCCTCAAGTATGTCGAAGAGCTCCAGAAGAAGAAGCAGTCCGATGTGATGCGCTTCCTTCTCCGCGTGCGATGCTGGGAAGTACGTTAATCACTATCCCCGCCGAACAACGATACCCTGTGGGCGGCAGAGGGCTGGACGGTTTGGAGGGGGAGGTCTCTTTGCTGGCTGGTCGCCTTGCTCTCTCGTTTCTCTATTCGGGCGCCTGAACCCCAATCATCATTGAGCAACTGGGCCATTGGAAACAATGACCAGCGTCCGAGAATGATTGGAGTCTGCGCGTAACCGTCTAAGACTCCAGAAATGGAGTCGACGCCGGACCGAATCTTTTTGAGAGCCCAAGGCCCCAGGACACCAACGACCCAGCAAAGGACCACACCCCTCCTTCATCTCCGGCTGCCTCCCCTCTGCCGCCTTTGCTATACAGTCGTTGAACATTTGCTGAGACTGCATAAATATAGCTCCGTCAACTCAACGTCTGCCATCGCGCTTCCCGCCCCTCGCGCCCCGATAAGGCCCGCCGCCTCGGATACAAGGCCAAGCAGGGCTACGTGATCTACCGCATCCGCGTCCGCCGCGGTGGCCGCAAGAAGCCCGCCCCCAAGGGTGCCACCTACGGTACGTTTTCCCTCATCCCTTCCGAAACCAAAGGGCGGGAAAATTTCCTCAAAAGGGTGCGAGAGTATCTAACAATTTGGTTGGAAAAATGATACAGGCAAGCCCACGAGCCACGGTATCAACCAGCTCAAGTACCAGCGCTCCCTCCGCTCCACCGCCGAGGAGCGCGTCGGCCGCCGCTGCGCCAACCTCCGCGTCCTCAACTCGTACTGGATCAACGAGGACTCCACCTACAAGTACTACGAGGTCATCCTCGTCGACCCCCAGCACCGCGCCATCCGCCAGGACCCCCGCATCAACTGGATCGTCAACCCCGTCCACAAGCGCCGCGAGGCCCGCGGCCTCACCTCCACCGGCAAGAAGTCCCGCGGCCTCAACAAGGGCCACAGGTACAACAACACCCGCGCCGGCCGCAGGAAGACCTGGAAGAGGAACAACACCCTGCAGCTCTGGCGCTACCGCTAAAGGAGGAGGAGCACTGCGGCGTCTTGCTGAAAGGACTCGCAGGTGTCTCTGTTCTCTTGCGGGGTTGTTGGCTCCCTCTTTCGGCATTGCTGTCGAGGGCGAGAGAAGGAGGGGTTGGGAACTGTGGTATGGACTACGTATCGCATTTCTTGGCCCAAAAGGGGCGGCGGCGCTTTGTTCTTTGGTAACAGGGGGTTTGAGATCAAGGGCATAGCGAGAGGGAAAAATATTCTTATTGCGGTAGAAAATTGGAGATTTTTGGCCGCATGCGAACGAAAAGGGGGGAGGGTTGCAGGGGATGAATATCACAGGCGAAATGGTATGGCCGGCGCGCTAGCGCAGCACCCGGCTTCGAACGTATTTCCAACAATCAAGGAATGACAACTACCTACCATCTTTGCAACTCGGTGCCCTACATTTACAGCTCGTCCACTTTTAAAATTGTCACCCATGTATGTCGCTGTAGGAGGGCTCCGGCTGACGGCTCCGTCTTCGCCACTCTCCCAAGCCTCAACCTTCTTAGGATCTGTATGATGATACCAGATATCCTCCTAGGGGCTTGCGTAGAGGAACCTCGAATGTTAGTACCCAACAGGAAATTACCCTTCGATTAAGAGCGGGCCACTCTGGGCATACTTACTCGTTGAAGCAGCCTGCACAACCAAGATTGGCTTCTTACCTCGTAACTCTCCCGCACTTCTACGCGAAGACTATCAATGACTGGAACATCATGCACACCGTCGACGGTAGTAGAGCTCAACCTCATAGGAAAACAGAAGTCACTAGAGGGGGGCCAAAGATGTAAACAGTCGTAGTGTATTACCCTCCTGCGCGCTCATGTCTCTCTTACGGAGAATCTAAACTAGGTACATACATTCCAGAAACGCAGGAGGGGGAGAAAAGAGAACTGGAATAGAAGAAACAGGAAGAAAAGAAATAAGGCCACGCAAAAACAAACACAAGTCCACAGCGTCATATCCTCCGAGGGTTAGAGGGGAAGAAGATGGCGGGGGCGACCGTACGTTTCGCACGCACAAGCCAACCCGTAGACGATGAGAAAAAGAGATCTCGAATAGTTGCAAAAAATGGTGCGTATTTTTTTTTTTTGCAAACTGGAACAAGATGGGTGTAATGGTGCAGTACAGGACAGAAAAAGAAAGACAAAAAAGATGGCACAGGACACATGCTCGGATCTCATCCACAAAGTTGATTGCTCCACGAGAAATTGTGCGACGAGATCAGCGTAGTAGACACCGGTTGCTGGCAGGTAAGGGGAGAAAAGAGAAGGACAAGATCGAAGGGTATGTGCAAGACCAACAGACGGATCCCCAAAAGGGGATGTACAAATGAATTCTGTGCCCCATATCGAGTGTTTCCAGCTAGGCAGGCTGCCGGATGTTGTCGAGCGTGTCCGGTCCAGGGCTCTTGTCTGCGATAGTGGCTCCGCAACTGAATGCGACCAATTCAAAGGTAGAGAGAAGAACCCAAGTGTTGATAGAGAACAGGAGAAGCCCGAGGAGCGAAGCCGCGTCCGCTGAGCATATTTTCCAGCCTAGAGCCGCTGACCACGAGGGACTACCTTCCTCTCCACCGCGAAAATACGATGTGGGGAAAAAACAGTCCTGGCTCGATCGTCGTCTATGATAGATCACCAGTTCCCAGAAAGTGCTCGCATAGCACGTGTAGCTCCGATGAAAACAGTTTGCCGCATGAACATGGAACACGAAAAGGATCTCCCCCTAAGCACCATTGTTTTTCTTCGTTTTCAGTTGGTTGTAGTGTACACACAAAAAGAAGAGAGAAATGTGTCGTATCATGTCGAAATGCATGTGCTCGGAAGAAAAGGAAGAAACAACAACAGTCGAGAAGTGTAAAAGGGGACTCGTCAAGTCATCATCGTATGTCGTAAACGTGGCATTCCAAGGGCCATGGCGGTCGTCCTGTTAAGAGAGGGGGTTCCAAAGAAAAGAGAACAGTTGAACCTCATCCTCACGACGCCAACCGGGAATACCCCGAGTTTTCCCATACCATTACAGTTGTTGAGGTGTGATGTTACAGCCAGTCCCCGTTTTCAGCGACCGAGGGAGGAGACGGAGCTGGAGCGCCGCCGTTGGCGCGAGGGCCAGGTGGGTAGCCGAAGTTCTGCTGCTGCTGTTGTTGCTGCATTCCGCTTTGCTGCATGCGCGGCTGCTGACCAGTGGCAGGTCCAACCGGCATGCCGTTGTTGGAAGGAAGGAAGGTTGCCTGGGTAGCATTGCGACCTTGCATTCCAGAGGGTATGCCAGTCATGGTGCCCCCGATACCGTTGCCAAGGCCGGAGAAACCGCCCGCGCTACCAACTGGCCCAAGTGCAGCACTGCTGTTTGACATGCCTCGGGTGTGCGAAGGGCGAAGGGGAATCTGGCCACCGGTGGGGTCCGCCGGGGTCACCTGTCCCGAGGTCCGGCCGTCATAGTTGTGGATCTTAGCCTGGATGCGGCGCCCGTAGGGAGTTGAACGTACGCTGGGCAGTACGGGGCGGATGACATCGACGAGAGCTGCTTTCTTGTACGGCGTGGCATACTCCAGCGCGGTCTGGATGACGTAGTTGGCATAGTTGTCTCTGATCAGCTTCTCCATTTCGCCAGGCGCAAGGATCTCGTCAACAATCATGTCCTTCGAGGGGTCTTGCGCACAGCGCAGGCACTTCTCGATGACATTGGAGCTGAACTTGTGCCTAGACAGTTGAGACACGAGTGTCCGGAACTGGTTGACGACAGGCTCGGTGAACGCAGGCTCATTCAGGTCAATGATGTACTGAATCACGTAGTTTCCGTACGGGTCCTGCACCAGAATATGTGCGTGCTCAGTGATGCGAGAGATGAGCCACGCCTTCTGGTCGCTGTTGGCGTGGTCGATACATCGCTGGAGCACACAGCAGCCATGGCGGTGCGTTCCCACTTCAACACAATGAAGGCCAACGGCATCGAAGATGAACTGGGCATCCGCAGCAGAAAGCTTGTTAAGACATTTCTGTATGACGTGGTTGCCGTTCAAGTCCTGGATTAGCTCCACAACCCGGTTGCGTAAGGCCTCAACAATGATCTGGACCTGCTCGTGAGTCGAGACAAACTCGATCATTTTCTGTAAGGCACGGGTGCCGTGTTGGTTCAGCGCGATACGAACCATGTCGACAGAGGCATTCTGGATGAGCACAGTCCTCTCCTCATTGTTGCAGAATTCGAGGAGTTTTTGGCAGAGATAGTTTCCGAAAGGGTCAGTCATGAGTTCGACAACATGAGCGTTGGTCTCTAACCAGACCATGTGGATTTGACCGGGGTCCTGCTCCTCGAGCTTCTTCTGCAAGTAACGACACCCATGCTGATCCTTGCAAAGCTCGTAGATTTGGCCAACAATAGACTCAAGAGCCAGGTTGTGGAAGCGAGACATGGCTACCGGGAGGTTAGAGCTATGAACGCAAGAAAATGATATGATGCTGTTCTGAAAGGACACCGACGTACCTTCATTATCCATTTGGCGACGATTCTGAATGACACGAGCCTGGCTATCACGCTGGTGCTGGGAGGAGCCCTGGTAGCTGGGAGCACCAAAACCGGCGCTGTAGTTTCCATTCGATTGAGGGTAGCCGCCATTCAGGTTCAAGTTTTGCATGCCCATGGTCAACATGGGGGCGCCGAACGACGGGGCGCTGGTGGAGGGCGGTCCCAGGCTGGGAGGGTAGTTGTTGAAGAACGGGTACCCGATCGGACCAGGACCCGGCATATTGGCACCGGGCCCATGGGAAGGAGCCGCCATGCCTGGTCCAAAAGGAGCAGCGCTACCCTGGAGGGTCGACTGAATCGAGGGATAGCCACCAGGCTGTTCGCGGGAAGCAGCCGAGTTGCCTTCATTGGAGAGCTCACGAGTGTGACGAGTTGCCATAGCTCCAGCGGGAATACGTCCAAGACTGGCGTTATGATTATGGAAATGTTGCTGAGCGTGGTTGTTCTGGGTAGAAGCACCCTTGTTGGGAGCAACATCCCCAGTGGAGAAGGAGTTCTGAAGCTTTGGAGGAGTTGCCATGATATGGCTCTGCGAAGAAGACATCGACGAGGTGCCCAAGTCAGAACCGGTCTCGCTCAGGTACTTCAGATCCAGCGAATGACGGAGCGAGTTGGGTGGTTTCGCAGCTGCGTTGGACCCGTTGAGTTGGCCTGACCCGATGGCAGAAAGGCCCTGGGAGGAGGAAGACGACGGGTTAGCAATTCCGGTCATTAGAACAAGAATTATAACACAAGAGAGTGCGGAGAATGGTAGTCCGAAGTGGGAGTGAGGAGGGAAACGAACGAGTGAAGGGTGAGGAAGGGTGGAGGTTGAGAAGGTTATGATCAAGTGACCGAGAGGGAAGGGAGTGCGCAAGGCAGATATAGACGCATTGGGTAGGCAGGATATTGTAGTTCGAAGGAAGCAGCGGTAAGAGACGAAACGCCCAGCCAGTATAGAAAAGGAAGGAGAGGAAACAGAATGGGAAGGGGATCCTGGGTGTCAACTGGCTCAAGCAGAATTGTGACGGAACGGAAAAGATGTGGAAGGGGAAAGTCATCTGTGACAGCGCATTGTGCTCTGAATAGGAAACGACATAGCACAGCTTCAAGCTTGAGAACAGGAAGGTGGGTGCTAGAAGAGAACGACGCAATGGGCGCCTTTCATAAACGAATGACTTGATTTACCATTTGATCATCCCTTCGGACGAGAGTAGGGAAATTGTCATCAGGGGTAGACGTTGCCGCGAGTTTTGAATCACCCAAATCATCATCGCCAAAAAGGAAACGAGTAGTATTGGTGCCGTCGAGGTTCCCCAAGTCATAGAAGCCATTCCGAGACTTCGTTACCGGCATGGAATACCTATTGAGCCTATTGCCGGGAGATGTTAGTGGAGGTCGCTACTGCGCACCATTCTTTCTGTTCACAGATCAGGGCCGTCTGGGTTATGCGCTAAGAAGTATGACCACTGGGTCCGCCTCCCTTTCTACCTTGGGGTCGGAAATAGGAGGTAGGTTTGCAGATGGGTGCGAATCCCACGAAGCAAAGTGTTGGCTTCAGGGGTTATTGGTGGCACCCTGCTTAGCCCAAAAGCCAGCGGAAAGCAGGCAGGCTGTATGCTTCACGGCTCGTTTGACAAGAGACGTGAGGTGCAAACGCTCCGCAATGATACAGCACAGGGCCGATTCACACCGGGCTCCTGGTTCATATACTTGAACGCAGAAAGCCTCAGAACGAACGAAACCAGTTGGCACCAACCTGCCCAAAAAGAATCCAAAGGGGAGAAGGAAAAGATAACACCTGAGGCTTACACCTCCGGCTGATGTCCGCCAGGCGGCACACCAGACAGGAATGGCCATGGGCCTCCATAGCAAGCACGTATCCGGTGGTGACAATCACTTGATCACCCAAGCCGGAACGGGGGCCCCCACCACAGCTCATAAAACTCGCGTTGAAATGAGGTCGAATGCCCAAATTCCTGACACGGGCCCAAAGAAGCACCACATCTTTGGGATCATGGAAGCGGGAGAAGGCAAAGTATAGCACTTACGCATTGGTCGACCTATGACTCGTCGGATCTTGGCGCACCGCTTCCTCTTTGTCGTCCTCGTCGCTGTTTCTCCTCGAACCTGGGACAGAAGACCACGAGGGCATCTGGGCCTCGGAGCCGAATCTGTTCGGGTTCTGAATGATGCCGGCCTGGGGGGAGGCTAACTGAGACCCAGACCTCCCGGGCCTATTAAACAGACCCGGCGGCGACGTGAGGCTCGATGTGGAGTACCGGTTGGGACGGGAGAAGATGGAGGGGAACGCGCCTGAGGCGTCTCGGTACTCGGGTGGGGTCGTTGGCTCGGACTGGTGGCCCTGGGCCATCGGAGGCCCGCGCAAGTCCTCCTGCATCTGGGCTAGTTCCTGCTCGTGTTTCTGCAGCTCGACTTCGAAGCGGCGCTTTTGTTCCCTGATCATCTCGTACTCCTGCTTTTTCTTCTCTAACTGCCCGGCTGTCAGCCCACCCTGTCTCGGCAACATGGAAGAGGTACCCAGGTCGTGGCTCGGGTCGAAGGCCCGGCCGTGAGGCGGGGGGTGGTGGTGGTGGTAGTGGGTGGACACCGTTCCGGAGTGGTGGCGGTCGAATTGGACCCAGTTTCGAGGTCTGGGGTGGTTTTCGCCATTGGGTGGTGCCCCTCCGGGCTGGGGACGTACCAATTGAACCTTGTGGTAGGTCTGGGAACAAAGAGTGCATGTTAGCTTCGAGCTTGGGAGACTCAAGAGAGACAAGGCCGACGACAAGATAGGGCATCGGAAGTAAAAGGGAGAGCGCAGAATACGGCCACATGACAGGGTCATCCCAAGCCCCCATACGTCCCAACACTCCAGCGGTTGAACACGCAACCAGCACCGCGAAGCCACAACGAGGGAGGGAGACATACGGATGCAAAATCTTGCGAGGGATCTAGGCCCCGGGGCCCAGTGATGTTGGACAATGTTGGTACACGCCCCGAATCGGTGGTGAACCGGCGAGGTAAGGTCGTTCGGGGATCATGGGAATGCATGGAGGGTGGAAGGCGGGAGCCGTTCCGGGGAGGGGAGACGAGGCCATTCATCGAGGCCTCGTTCCGGGCGAACCGCAGATCGTCCATCTTGTTCTTGAAGGCCTCGATCTTCTTCTCCTATGACCCTTCGAGTTCGCTATCTCGCAGTTTCGGTGTTCTTCGGCGCTGATATTTCGAATCTTTCGGTTTACTGGAACATCGACGCCTGGACTCGTACACGCCGGCTCGTGGAAAAGAACGGCAAGGAGCTCTATGTTACTGTTACAAGAATATGAGCTACCCGCGAGTTGTCAGCAGCGCCCACGGTCAGACCGGTGAGAGGCGATGGATGGTGAGAAAGACGAAGGCAACAAGGGCAGAGCCCTGCCAAGAACGAAGCTGTACGAACAGGGCAGTGGAAAGCTGTGAAAGTGAGACAAATGTGCAACTCGGCGGAGACAGTGGGCCTTGTACAAGCTGTCTAAGCGGTGGAGAGTGGAAGTCTGGGAAGCAGTTCTCCTCGCGACGTGCTGGCGCGGAGTTGTCGGGCTCAAGCGCAAAAGCCCGGAAGGGTGGACTCGAGGACTGGGGATCGGTCCGTGAGAAGGGAGACCACAGCCTGCAGCTCCGGATTTTGGGGGACCAGAAACAGATGTGTGCGCAGGGAGGGTATTGATATGCCCAGTATGGACGGTAGGTTTGGGGTTTGGGTTGACAGAAGGTGGGTGTCCGTGTGTGTGTGTGCGGTGAGCTCTTGCTCAAACCCCCTCCACAAGTGGGTTGACAAGTCGCTTTTTTTTTTCCTTCCTGTGGCGCACGCAAGGACTGGGGTGCGTGTCCAGCGCAGGCGGGGTGAATGCGCAAAAGGGAAACAAGACAGAGAGGTTCAACAAAAGGCTTGGGCTGGATATAGTTGAGGCATGGACTGAGCTGGCAGTAATTCCTCAACCCTCCCGTGCCCCTTCGTGGCGGTGGATGCGGATAGTCGGTCTTGGGCTCGGGGTAATGAGGGGGCGGGGGCACTCGTCCAAAACCGCTGTCGAGTCTTGGGGGGGATGTGAAGAGGAAGCTCATAAAAAGTAACGAGAGAGAGAGGAGAACAAGGGCCGGGGTAGGGACTGAAGCTTACCTTGCTTAGCATCGAGGAGTACACGGAGGTTCGAGACTTGTTCCCGCGAGATAGTCTCACAGGCCACGCACTGGAGAGCCAGACGCAACACAACTGGCACTCCTCGAGGGGTGCTGCAGGGAAGGGCGATAAGAATACAATAAGACGCGAGGCTCGAACAAAGGCAGAGAAAAGTATACAAAAAGTTAAGAGAAGAGGGAAGTAAGGAGGAGGTTCCCACGACAAGGACAGGACAAGACGGTGTGGGTGGAGTTTGACGGGATTGAGTTTCGCGCATAATAGAACAGAACCAGGACCTGGCGAGGGTCCAGCACCTTTTTCCCCCTTCCACGGACGGTTTTTTTTTTACTCGTAGCTGTCACGGTGTGGGAAATGACGGGGGTCCTCGTACTGTGTGTGCCTTGGTGCCTGGAAAGTACAGCAACGGGGAAGGGTGTCTGGTTGTACCTTCGGGGGCACCGGTGCAGTAAGTGTGGCAGCCGGCCAGTGTACTTTCGTACACCCAACATCAATCCATTGAACGTATCGAGGGGTTCTGGGCCACCGTGTTGAGCGCAACCGTATCCATCATCGAATATTCTAAATCCAAGATGATCACATAGCTCCCCTCTGGCCAGTCTGATCAGTGATATGGTCTTACGGATGATTACATCTCCCATGTGGCGATACAACAACACGCCCCTCGTTGCCATCGAGCGTGCTGCGAGGGCGCTTCGAGACTGGCCATTCGGCGATATATAATCTACACTAATCACACACCAACCAGACTTGACGCTTAAGCGGGTGAAAGAGCCAAACGTTGATGGATGGTCGTGTTTCCGTCTCTGATCTACGATGCTCAATGCCCCAGTCCCCACTCCACATCCCATTTCAAGGAGGACTCTGAGCCCCCGGCGCCATATCTTGTGCTGTGCTACACGTGTAGTTTTGATGTTCCCATTGATCAATCAGTCGTGAAATCCCACATTGCCCACTGCAGTAGCGACCGTTGCCGCCGGGGTAAGGTACTTTCGTCTGGTGCATCTGTGCCCTCCACGTCTCCAGGGTACACAGTGCAGGCGCCAAAGACTGCACCGGGCACATTACGCTATCGCTAACCACCCGACCCACGCAGGGTCTTGGGCCCTCCCACGCTTTTATTGCTGCTAAATACCCATACCCCCCGCCCATCTCCAGAGTCGCTGCTCCATAACACACTAATAGATATTAGCAGGATGGCGGGGCAATGGTTCAGGGGCAGATCGTTGACGGAGTCGAAGCCGGCCCGAGATGGCGGGTTCCTATAAGCACCATTGTTTCAATAGCAGAAAGAGAGATTGGAAAGGAATAGGAACGAACCCAAGGAACGACAACACCGGACGATGAAACAAGATCGATCGAACGGGACGAGCAAAATGGAAGGCAGATGGAAACTTGAGAGCCCACATCCAGTCTCCTTTGTCAGGAGGGAACTCCAGAGATCCGCGAGAGCCAATTTAGGCGACGACACTTCGGAACATTTGAGGTGCTAGTCCGCTCCGCACACATCAGCACCAGGACACCAATACTCGTGTCAAATCTACACTATTACACGGCAGCACGGACTGGGCGAGCAAAGGGCAGAATGAAAAGTGACATGGAGGATCCCCTCGAAAATATTGGGTGGTTCGTCTCGTAAACGCCGCAACGCGTTGATCCACTATTCGCAAGGTCACAGGAGAAGACGTCGCCACAAGAGCATCGGCAGGGATGTCGGTGCCCCTCGCTCTCCTCACCGCCGAGTCGTTGACGACCAATCCACACTCTGCTGCCCGGACGCGCATAGGGCAGCGAATAGCATGATTACTCCGCCGCGACTGGGTCCTGTTGGGGTGCAGGCTCAATATTCTTGTTGTTGAAAAAAGTGTCACTTAGGTGTGCCCCTCGTTAGGGCTCCCTCCTGTATTTCATGCTCGTGGCACAGTCTCCCCACCGTTTAACTTTACGAAAGTACGGAATAGCTCCTGGACAGCTGTCACTCATGGGCCGTTGTAAATGAAGGGGCCCAGGGGGGCGGTGAGCAAGGTGAAGCGGAGCCAGTCTCCCCGCGACCCAACCCCCCAAACCAGTGCGTGGTTGTTGTTGGGTGCTCTCGGCATATGCGCCCTAACTATCAATCCTGTCTGTGCCTTAATAAGAGCTTGCAGGCATCAGAAACCTCCGCACGCGGGAAGCACATTGCGCAATGAGCGAACCTGGTCTAGCCCGTTTGCGGAATACGGAGTACGGCGGGGAAAGATGGGGGATAAAACAGTGAATCTCAACGCCGTGGATAACCCGTGCCTGCCTTGTGCCTTGAGAAATTAGGAGGCGGATTGATATTGGATATCTCACCTTCCGAGTAGTGTAGGTCGGAGATCTAGTGCAATGTGCGAAAGCTGTCACCATGAATCAGTTGAGGCTCACAGCCCTACACCACATTTTCGGATACATTGGTCTCAGCCAGCCATCTAATATTCTCAGTCCAGCCTATCTTGTGAATCACTTCTTGAATCGGAATCGGAACACCCTGTGGCGGTTCCTGCGTGATTGGTTCGTGGGCCCGTCATTGGGCCCATCATCTCTCCTTTCGAGAATGTTGGCTTCTTGACGTTGCTCTGTCCGTGGCGGCAGGTTACACCAAAGGGCAGACTGTCACAGCAGATCGAAATCTGGGGGCGACTTCGCTTTCGCGGGAACGCTGAACCCATTTTCGGTCTGGGATGGTTGTACCGCAAAAACCCAGATATATCTGGACCTTCCGAAGCAAGACCTCAACTATCGTTTCGGCCGCCCCGAGCTCAAGCTACGAGTACAGTAAGATGGACTTAAGGATGGCTTGTTAATAGCCCAGATGATCATAGGGAGCTGCTCAACAAGGCCCCTATTCTGAGGTGCGTGGCGCGAGACTTTCTCGCGCCTAAATTCGCCCGATGGTTCCTGGATCCGCTTCGATCATCGGAACGACATCCAGAATTGTTGAAGAAGAAAAAGAGGGTCGACAAAAAGGGGGTCCAACCCAGCCTCCGAGGATGATAGTGTATTATTAGACGGATTTTAGATTGGGTACGAATGATACTACACTTTTTTTTTCCTTGCCGCGCCAGCCTCTCCCTCGCGTGTGAGAATTTCCTGGTAAGAATATCTCTTCTGGGTTCTTTTCGCGTAAACTAGCGCGAAGTCGATTGATCCGATCTTAATCCAGCGTGTACGTGTGCGAGATCCCAATGTCATCCCGTCTTTCGTATCCCATAGCATCGTCAAAGAGAAAGAGAGAGAGGCCGCGGGAGACGGAAGAGAACCCCCTCATTTCCAGATGCACAAAGGCCCAATGACTCACTTTCAGAAACAATTTAGAAATGTTCGAGTGGCTTCTCTCACATGCAGGACGAGAGGGAGCTGCCATGCTACACTTGGATAGCTTCACAACCCCGCTTTGCCCCTCGTTTGGTGATACACACCGCCTTTGCAAAAGCTCCGTTCCAAGGTGGGAGGGGCAATGGGCGGGGCCTGATAGCCCTCAGCTCTCGCCCACCCCATGTAGTGTCTCCTTCTTCATTCCCTTGGACGTGCCGGTATCAAGGAGGTGAAAAGGAGGGAGCGCAGAGTGTGGGCTTGCGCTTGAGGAATTGATGATCTGGAGTGCCCCTTTCCGGCTAGGACACCATGTGAGGAAGCAGTCTTGGGATGGGCCCAATACGGAACTCAACCTGTAGATACCTGTCAAATGCTTCACGAAATGCGAGGCCAACCATTGATTCGAACGCATCCATTTAGAGCTTACACACACGGTACTCTATTGCTGTAGCTACACTTATACATGTACGGAGTTGAATACTCCAGTCCTACACCTCTCACCTCTTCGGATGCGGAAACTCATCCTCCAACTTCAGCCTCACGCCCACGTTCATGCTAATCAACTCCTGCACCAGCAGCTTCGCCGCGTACGGCATCGTCATTCTCGTCACCCGGCCCGTGCTCTTACACGTGTGGCAGTACCCCTTGTACCCGAACAGCCCGCACTCTTCGCAAATGTCAATGTCCACGGCGTCCGAGCTGATCATCAGCCTCTCTAGCAGTAGCTGCGACGCCCCGTACGCGATCAGGCAGTCGCGCTCCATCTCGCCCAGCCTCAAGCCGCCGTCGCGCGAGCGGCCCTCCGTCGGTTGCCGTGTCAGGATCGCCCGCGGGCCTCGCGAGCGCGAGTGCATCTTGTCCTGGACCATGTGCTTGAGCCGCTGGTAGTAGATGGGCCCGTTGAAGAGGTACGCCTCGAGCGGCTCGCCCGTTATTCCCGACGTGAAGTAGTCCTTGCCTTCCCACGAGAACCCGTGGTCGACGAGGACTTTGCTCATCTCTTCGAGCGGGTGCGACCGGAACGCGTCGCCGTAACCGTATTCCGGTCGGCCGTGGATGACCGCCGCCTTGCCAGTTAGACACTCCAGGAGTTTCCCCACCGTCATTCGTGAAGGGAAACCGTGTGGGTTCATGATGATGTCCGGTACAAGGCCCGAATCCGAGAACGGCAGGTCCTCCTGATCGACGATGATGCCCACCACACCCTTTTGGCCGTGTCGCGACGAGAACTTGTCGCCGAGCTCCGGTCTCCTCGTCTGTCTCGTCTGCACCTTGATGACAGTAGTCTCTTTCTCTGTGTGCGATAGCATCACTTTATCCACGTAACTCGGATCAGGCGTCTTGTAGTTGATCGAGGAGTCCCGATACTCGCTGGGGCCCCTGTCCAGACCTATCCCCGTCGTAGCCAAGTCGAGGGGCGTCTGCTTCATGATCATTGTCTCCCCGCACTTGATCTGGTACCCCACCGTCGCTAGCCCGTCATCGTCCAACGCATTCCACTTGGCCTCCCTCCCTTGTCCCGTTCCCGAGCCGTCATCTCGGGGCGGTTTACCCAACTGCTCCCGCCGCCCGTTCGGATACTTCTGCAGTTCTGTGGTGTACTTCCGGAACACCTGGCATCGCCCAAATCCTCGATCGCAACTCGCCTTGTTGAGGACCAGCGCGTCCTCAATGTCGTACCCGGAGTACGACATGACTACAACCGTCGCGTTCTGGCCCGCAGGAAGTTTGTCGTAGTGGATCAGTTCTATTGTCTTGCTAATGACCATGGGCTTCTGCGGGTAGACGAGCGTGTAGAGTAGCGTGTCGATGCGGTTGAACTGGTTATAGGCAATGGCGCCAATGGCTTGCTTACCCATAGCGCATTGGTAGGTGTTACGCGGCGACTGGTTGTGGTGAGGGAAGGGAATGAGGCCGGCGACTGCGCCGAGGATAGTGAAAGGCTCGATCTCAACATGGGTGTGGCTCCGCGTGATGTCGGCCTCCTCGATCGCAACCAAAGAATCGTTGAGCTCGTTGACATCAAGGTATTCTACCACGCCGTTCTTCAAGAAGTCGTCGAAGCAGGCCCTGCGGAGTTGTAGAAGCCGGAGGTGCTCAGGCTTCAGCCTCGACTTGCCCTTGCTGACAATGATGAATGGGCGGCAGATACGACCTTCGTCGGTGGCGACATGGAGAGATTTATAGTGGTGGTTGAGATGGATGCTGACAAAAGGCGAGATGGAGCCCTTTCTCCGTAATGCTCGCAGCCTCGCCGTGACCGTCTCAGGTACTCTCGTTGTGGCGATAGGTGTACCATTGAGGTGAATTATGTATGTCCGGTCGTGTAAGTCCTGACCGGCGATAGTCTTCAACGAGTCGACATCATCGTCCATGAAAATGTTCTCCAGTACAGGCTGTTCTTCGTCGTTGGTGGTGATGTGCGTCATGAGAGCCAGGTTCTTCACCAAACCACAGGCCTCACCTTCGGGCGTATCAGACGTACACAGCATACCCCACTGCGAGGGCTGAAGCGCTCGAGGACCACTGACCTTCCGCGTCTTCTCGAATTGGCTGCTGATTCGCGTCATCATACCCAACGCAGCGATGTAACTAAGCCGACTGAGGACGTGCGTCACACCAACTCTGTTCATGTTGAAACGTTTGACCGTCCAGTTTCCCGTTTGGATAGCTCGGTTAAGACCTTGGCCGATGGTGTTGGCATGATTACGAATCATGCTAGCCGGATCCAAGGCGACAGCTTGGTTGTTCTTTTTGAGAAACTTGTCTATGCTCATCTTCACCTCGCTCGTGAATCTTTTGAACAGATCCTCGAACAGGAGAGCCAACATCTGACCAGCAAGCTCAAGTCTCTTGTTGCCGACGAAGTCCCTATCATCGACGAGTTTGCGATCTCGAGCCGCGAGGAGGACTCGCCGGGCCATCAGGGCGAGGTAGACAGCCTTGGTATTGGGTTCGAGCCCATCGACGGGAACGTGGGCGACGACAAGATTGGCGAGCACATCAATTGCTTCCTCAACAATGCTTCTCCGGGGTTGTGAGCCAACGAACATTCTCCTGCCCCCCATCTTGACGCGGGTGCCGACATATTCGAGCGCATCTTGCTGGCTCACCACGCCAGCCTTTGTAGCCTCCTCAAAGTTCACAAGGAAGTCATCTTGCAGTTTGGAGTTCGAGCCCGCCACGAGGTTGACGATATCTGCGTCCGACAAACCACTCAGGGCTTTGAGAACGATGATGATGGGGATGTCTTCCACCAGAACGTTGTGGGTCAGGTAGATTCGATCCTTCTTTAGGCGCACGTATGTCTTTGACTTTCGCTCGTGGGTGGAACTCGTGACGGAGGATTGTATAATGTTGTTCTTATCGTCGGCCTCAACAATGACTCGATTCTTGCTGAGCTGTTCCTGAATCAGGATTACCTTCTCAGTACCGCCGACAACGAAGTAGCCGCCTGGATCCAAAGGACATTCGTTCATAGCCTCCATCTGGGCGTTGTTTGCACCGGCAAGGCGGCATTTTGAGCTCTTGAGCATGATGGGCATGCGACCTAGGGGAACATCCTTCTTGATCACCCGAGTCTTATCACGGATGTAAGCGATATCGACGACCATGGGGGCTGCGTAAGTCATGTCGCGGAGTCGGCATTCCATGGGAGTGATTTCATTGTCGCATCGGTAATCAACGAAGTCCACTCGGCGCGGGGTGAGGACGCGGATATCCGTGAACCTGCGTCACCTAGCAGTCAGTCAAACTTCGCGTTGCGACATTAAGATGAAAACATCCGCGGAACGGATGGCGTCGGTTAGGTAGACCACTTACTCGAGTAAGAAGCGGCTCTCGACATCGCTCTTTATCGTGCGATTGGCACGCACAATATCCTTGATCCCCTGTTCGACAAAGAAGTTGTACGAGTCGATGTGCTGCTTCACCAGACCCTTGACCTTGAGGAAGGCGGGGAGGAGTTGGAACTTGTCCTCCTTGGTAGAGATGGGATCAGTCAGGCTCTTGCCGTTATAGAACGGCTCGAGCAGGGCCTCAAAGCCGTCGTCGATCGCTTTCATAACGGAGAGTTATGTCTGTGCATGCTTTTCACTCCTAGAACTGGGAGAGTTGAATCGAGTTCCGCCGCTCGTTGACTCTTATCGGATTTGGCGGAGAAAATAATTCTCGACGGAAGCAGAGGGCCCCTCATTGAAAGCGGGTGGCGGCGGGATTAGGCAGGCGGTGAGGGAGCTCTGGAGTGTACCGAAGTAGAGGCAGGGTTATGTAAGCTTCGTGCGGACGTGGAATCAGCTAACGAGCCTTTTTTTACTGAGATGTCGAACGACTGCACTTATACCCAACATCAAATGAGTTGGTTCCTTCTTCCTGCCCTGAGCACACACGCCAAAAGGAGCGCTGGGATGCCCCGCCTACGGGCACATTACTAGCCGTAGGGCCCCTTTGGATGCAGTCACACACCAGCACCAGGCATCTGCTGCTCAGAGATGTCCAGTCCCGCCATGACTGCGAATCTGTGTCTTGAACCGGCCACAATGGCGGAGCCATCGCGCCCGGTGCAACCGGCCTCGCACCCTGGCGAGCCACCACAGGCGTCGCCCACCAAGCGTCGGCAGAGAGGGAAGAGGGGCAGAGGGAGGGGTAGAGGGCAAAGGCGGAAGAAGCATGAGGAGGAGAATGACGGCGCGACACTCGACGAACCACGCCGCGCACACCGCCGGGGTGGCCGTGGCCGGGGTAGAGGACCCAATAGCCGAGGGGACGACGTCAACGACGATGAAGGACATCGTGATAGCGCGGCTGACTCCTCATCCTCCGATGTCGGGTTGTTTGAAAGGGAGGAGTCTGAGGCGGGTGGATCCGAAACAGCGCCTTCCTCGTCTCCGAGCACCTGTCGGCGGAAGGGACCGCGTGATGTTGAAACAGGTCGTGCAACTCCTCCACCATCAGAAAGAGTCACGGCAAACCAGTCCATCGGGTTCCCGGAGTCTCCCGAGGGCGGTGTCTCTTTGCTACCGCCCCCTGCAGCTGCCGCAATGAGCTCCGGACAATCCGTCACCGAGGGAAAGGCCACACCTACCTTTAGAGGCAAGACGGAAGACCTAACCAGGCTGTCCAAGATGAGTACTAAGTCTGGTCTCCTGTCAAAAATGCCGACAGCCCCTTCGAAGTCTACCGACAATCTTGGGGTCGCCCAGGCGGAAAAGACGCATCGTGGCAGGCGCCAGACAGTGACATGCCGTCACTGCAACCAATCTGTCGCCGGTGCGTACCGATACCATTTGCAAGATGGCGAGGAACAGCCGGGGAAAGGCAAGCAAGCTTCGCCTGAAGGGGAAGCACTAGGCGAGGAAGATGAGAGGCACCCACGGAGGAGCCGCCCCCAGTTCCTGAAACGGACAACTCTGCACATGCTCCACCGAACTTTTGAGTGCCCAAAGTTCCCCAGAGATGGGCCGAGTGCCTCACAAACAGAGACGCGGCAATCCTCATACCGGTGTACCACCGAGCTGCCGCCGCCCCTCGCCGAACCGTCTAAATCAGACCCGCGAAATTCGTCTGCGATGCGGCTTGCTCATGACAGACCCGCAGATGCTTCCAGTGGTGAGGAGGATGAGCTGACGGAATGTGGCAATTGCAACAGCTGTGACGACTGCGCGCAGAAACAGGAGGACGAGCCACGAAAGAGACGTCGCAGGCGTCGCAGAGGGCGCCGGAAGCCACGCAGCGCGGGGAGCGAGCCGAAGGCCGACGAGGGAGGTCCTTTTGAAGATGCAGCGCATTTTATGGCCCTCGCCTCGTCCGAAACCAGTCCGCACATGGCAAACACCGTCGAGTCAGGTTGTGACAGTTCAGAGCAACTCACCGGCAGGTCCTCATCTGACAATGGCACTAAGGTCACGAATTCCCAGCCAGCTACCAATTCAGCAAAGCAAGAGTTCCAGCAAGTTTCACCTGGTGATATAGCTACTCCTCCGGATCCTGTCCCAGTTAAACCCTCGTCTACACGGTGGCCGCCTCCGCTTACACTAGCGTCGTCGTCGCCGCTGCCGCCATTGTACAGGCACCTGCCGACGTCCCCTCTAAATAATATAGCATTCTTTATTATCTTT
>JAXQGT010000069.1:0-19412 GCA_037040375.1 Basipetospora sp. M8501
CACGGCAGATAATCAGTATGGCTTTCCGTGATATATACTCGATGGCTCTCATCGTATTCTTATCCATGACGAAATCCATATATAGACCGCCAGCTTCAACAACAGGCTCGCTATACTCGGAACCCAACCTCAAACGAAGTAAAAAAAGAGTTCGGCCCCCGGACAGGCCTACATCTCTTGTCGAATGCCCCGTTGTGTGTCGTAGCCCCGTTGCCCGTGTTTGTCGTTTTGTTGCACCCACGCCCTTGGACCGCCCTCCTCCGCCCCCGAACCCCGTGAGATACCTGACCGTGGTTTTGACCTGACCGGGTTCCACCCCGGCGCCATTCCCTCTGACCGTTAGGCCATTGGTACTCCACTGGCCGGTAGCTGCTTCCTGATTTTTCAAACATAAGACATTGTCAGTCCGTGGTTGAGGGAAGGAGCCCCCAAGGGGGGAAGGGTGGGGCTTTGGTGGTGCAAGAGGGCCTTGTCAGGGAAGGGACGAGGGTGAAAGGGTATCAGTGAAGCTCAAATTCACCGCAGGAAGGAGCGTCTGGTAGCCAGGTAGCGAGTCTCGAAAGAAACCAGCTTATTACAGATACAGCAGCGATACCCTCTTAGTGTAGATTCCAGGTCAGCCGCCCTCGTCACATCTTGGCTAACATTCCTCGCCGTCTTTGTTCACCAGGTAATGGAATGCATATGGAATGGGATTGGTTAGGCTTACACGTAAACAGGGAGAGGATCAGTAGCAAAAACATCCGTTCATGGCCAAGCTGTCTGCATCGTGCCTGATAACCCACCCAGAGTAGTAGGTCAGTCTGCCTCATTGTACTGATATTGGATCCCCACAGAGTTCCAAATCACCACATTCACCGATACATTTAGCACAGAACACGCAAACCTTACAGTTAGTCACAGCGAGTTCACAAGTGGTTAAGCCTGCTTCTATTGGTGTCTGTCTTCCTAACACTATTAACGCCTGTTCCTCCCGTGACAATTACTGCCTGTCTGCTCCTGTAACTAATGGTCTCTGTCTGTCTCATCCCGTGATAAGTGATGTGCCCTCTGGTTATTGATGTTTATCTCCTCATCTGACAATCAATCTGTGCCTCATCGTATGAATGATGGTGCGTCCGCGTGCTGGGTCGTACACACCGGGTATCTTAAGTGATCTGAACGTGGCTTCGGTTGAGAACGCGTTGCCCGTCGCTAGTTTTGGGGCAGCTTGTCCAGATTCCCCTTGCCGGGGCCCAGCCACTCCGGCTCGATAAGCCTATCCTTCGCCTGGAACAAGAACCTGTACGCCGTCCTGATCGTGCCGTCACTCACGCCGGCCACCGCGGCGATATCCCTCGAGGTCCGGGGCTCCCCCATCAGGTGCGACGCCATGTAGATGCACGCCGCAGCCACGGACAGCGGCGAGCGGCCCGCGAGGTCGGGCACCCCGCTCGTCTTCTTGGCCAGCTCGCGCGAGACGTTCTCGATCCTCTGGACGTTGTTAAAGGTGAGGTGCGAGCAGTACCGGGCACACAGCGACTCCGCGCTCGTGGAACCCGTATTCTCGTAGCCCGTGGCGCTCGCGACGCCGACGATGTTCTGGTTCTCCATCTTCTGCTTCTGCAGGAACGCCTCCAGGAGCTTGAACACCTTGCCGATCTCCTTCTTGCCCACGTTAGTCAGAGTGTGGATCTCCCTGAAGGTGCGGGGCACCCCGGCCTGGCGGCAGGCGATGAAGATGCAACCGGCAATGACGGCATCCTGCGGCTTGCCCTTGGCGGCCTTCTTCTCCTCAACCAGCTTGAAGATGTGCTTCGCGCCCTCGGAGATGTGCTTGGGGATGTTGATCGCATCGCAGTACGTGCCGATTTCCTTGTACGCCTGGAGCAGGTTCTTAGTAGTCTTGTCCTGTTGCGAGGCGTTGTTCTGCAGGCGCGAGAGCACGCGCGACTGCCTAGTATCGGCGTTGGCGATGCTTGTTTCCAGCTGCGAGCCGCCCAGCAGCGGGTTGGCCGTCTCTCCGACACGCGAGGGGTCCTCGCTGTTGTGGTCGTCGTTGGCGAAACTTCGCCACTCAGAGCGGGTGTCTATGATGCGGTCGCCCAGGACGAGGCCGCACGAGCCGCAGACGATGTCGCCCGCGGAGTATTCCTCACTCAGCTTCGGCGGCCACTCGCGGCAATCAGGACACATGAGGACGTTGCTCAGGTCCTCGTTGAACGCCGGGTTCCCGGGCTCCGCCGCTTTGGCGGCCATCGCTGCGTCCTGCATTTCGGCGGTGATTGGTACCAATGTGGCCACTTCTACTTTATCTCCTCCCTTTAGAAACGCATAGATATGCGTGGCCGAGTCCAAGGCTCTCTTCCACGGGGTATCAGGTAATATGTAGTCCCGGAATGGATTACGAGGCCGGTATGGAAGGGTCTGACTCTTCAGCGCCTTGGTTTTGGGGCGACGTACAATTTGTCCTGAAATGGGGAGGCTAATCTGTAATATAATTAGTAATGCACTCAACGGAGTTCACGTTGTACTGATACATACAACTCCAGTGCAGGTTATATGAGACTTCATTGTACCGGACTAGCGATGGCTGTGATACTGACAGATCTGGTTGTGAAATTGATATTATTGTTTTCTGTTGACCCGCAGAAGCATATGTTCTCATGCTATTTGTGGCAATACCCAGCTAGGTCACGTGACAGTAATTTACTGTTTACTAGGTAGATAGGTACTGTAAATAGACTCTGCTCTGGTATTAACAGCAAACAACGCAGTAACTGGAATGTAAACTTGGGACAAAAGTTTGTAGTTGACTAGGTTACTAGTAGTGTAGTCCCTCAGTGTAAACCATGAATTCCGGTTATCAAAGCTTGCATGTGTTTTGTTGAGACTGGATGCCTTGCACCCATGCTGGCGTACACTGCATTCCATGGAACTCACGTCAAGAGTGTTTGATTAGTCACCATAATGCTTGTCGTCCCTGTACAGTGTAGAATGGATGCCTAATCCACCAGACCTGACCATAACCACCCATGCACTGGTACACCACACACATGTGCACAGATTGAGCGCAGCGCAGCATCCATTCAATGCTTGCACTGATCATTGCGGCTTGAGGAACTAATTCAGCAGGGGACTGAAACTATTGGTGTGCAACACGCCAGCTCGACTACACGACTGGGCGAGACCAGGAGCCTGAGGACCTGCACGAAGGCTGGTTCCCACCTCCATGTGCGGAATCTACACTTCTATTAGTCGGCGCGAAGGCATCTATCCTTCAAATACTCTATGCCATTATCTGGAGAACAGAGGACCGGATTATATTGGGACCGTGAGGAAGTCAATAGCATGTGCCCACGACGGGAAGCCGGCAGTCTACTTGACTCTCCTCAGCACCGTGCTCTCTTTGCGCGGCGAGGGCGTCACCAAACAGCCGCTGGTAAGCGAAGAGACCGGGTCTATCCTCTGCTGGAATGGAGAAGCCTGGGCCCTCGGTGGCGAGCTCGTGGTTGATGGGAATGATGCCGCAACACTCCTTTCGGCCTTGGATTCCGCTGCCACTCACGAAGACAAGTTGAGTGTGCTCCGGAGTGTCGACGGGCCGTTCGCCTTCATCTACTACGGTGCACGGGACGGCGGTCGTGTCTACTTTGGGCGCGATCGCCTCGGCCGCAGGTCTCTCCTAGTGCATGAACGGGACGACTTCATATTGTCTAGCGTCGCCGACCCAGGGCTCGCGGGCTGGGCGGAGGTCGAGGCCGATGGCATCTACGCCATGGACGGCAAAATCTTGGGTGATGTGCGATCCCGACCCGTTACCATGTCGCTCGCAACGAGGTATGGTTGGCTAGCGGAGTCTTCCGGTGATTATGTGAGTCTCCCGAGAGCCACTCAACCACGAATCCGCTGCTGACCGAACCGTTATGCCGCGTCCCAAAAAAGGTGTCCAGTATAGGGGTCTTCAACTCTGCATTGCCCGATGAGGCTTGTGAGCCGTTGCGGACTGGACACAGATCGGTCCTGTCTCTCCGCGAGCATTTGACCCGCTCACTGTCTCTGCGGGTTCTCAGAGTTCCGCCGCCCCCTCGGGACTCGGAATTAAGTGTGGACACGAGAGTGGCTGTCTTGTTCTCGGGTGGCCTGGACTGTACTGTCCTTGCTCGCCTCGCCAGCGACCTCATACCCCCAGATCAAGGGATTGACCTCATTAACGTGGCATTTGAAAACCCGCGAATCGCCGCGAAACTGAAGACCCCAGACCCCACCGGACTCGCCGTCTACGAGGCGTGTCCAGATCGCATGACAGGAAGGAAAGCATTCCGCGAGTTGTGCGACACATGTCCAGGACGACGATGGAGATTTGTTTCTGTTTGTCTCCCAGCTTTGCCTTCCCCCTTCCCCGGCGCGCGCGCACTTCTTGAAAATTGTGTGGAGTGGCAGCCTCCCTTTGTTGATCGACGGAGGAAGACTTATGATCTTTCATGTGCAGGTTAACGTCCCCTTTTCCGAGACCCAGAGCCACCGTAGCCAGGTAGTGGCGCTTATGCACCCTCACAACACAGAAATGGATTTGTCGATCGCCTATGCCTTGTATTTCGCCGCGAGAGGGACTGGCCTTAGTCAAACAGACTATGAAACAAACAGCAACACATCTCTTTCGTACAACACTGGCGCGAGGGTCTTACTTTCTGGGCTCGGAGCCGACGAGCTGTTTGGGGGCTACGTCCGACACTCTACTGCGTTCTCGCGGAGGGGATACCCAGGCTTGCTCGAGGAACTCAAACTGGATGTGTCGCGGTTGGGAAAAAGGAACCTTGGACGGGACGACCGCGTCATGTCGCATTGGGGTCGAGAAGTGAGGTTTCCCTTCCTCGACGAGCGGCTCGCAAAATGGGCGATCGAGACTCCCGTGTGGGAACTATGTGATTTCGACAACCCCATGGTCCACGAGCTTACGCAGGGCGTTGCTGATAGCGGGATCGCCGCTGAAAAGAGAGTCCTTCGTCTACTTGCAGAAGAGCTCGGTATGCCTGGGGTTGCGAGAGAGAAGAAACGAGCGGTTTGTTCCCCTCGCGATCCCCCAAGCAGCTCTAGTACTCTTGTGTTTCCGGTCTATTCCAAGAGCCACATAGCATTGCATTGGGAACTCAGATTCTTGATGCCATTGTCCCACTCGGTCGCTAACATTCAAGACACGGCAGATCCAATTCGGCTCGAGGACCGCAAAGATGGAGAGCGGCAAGGTGAAGGGAACGAATGTGATCACTGGTTGATGGGCACCGCAATGGGACTCCGAACCCAAGGGCGAGCGCCGTTACAGCCGGATCTGATGGTAGAGGGAGGCAAGGGGGGTGACATGAATACCTGGGTCGAGCCAGCGAGCTACTGGAAACACTCTGGCGATGATGACACAAACAGATACTTCTGAGTCGATCCTCTTGTTACCGCATTACCCTTCTCTGCTAACCTCTAGCTTTGTTTGGGCAGCACACGGAAACGTGAGGAGCTGTGTGTTTTCGGCGTCGAGCAGACAAACCCTCTCCAGTTTGCAGCCCTGAGGCTAAGAGGTTTTGCGGAAAAGGTGTGGTTTACAGAGTCGGATTCGTCTGTGACGTTGTAAAAGGCAAGTCTGAGCCAAATCCTGGAGCTTAGACCTTATATGGGGGGGAGGTGGCACAGAGCGACAGTGGGTATCTCCCTGCTCGCCCCAATTCAGTGTTCTCCTCTATCCCCTCCTCTCCTGGGAGCCTCAGTCCTGTGGAATAGCGGCATTTGCTCCGCCAGCTCACGAGACAAAGTATTGGTGGCGATGCACATCGAGGACTGACTGTCTATCAATCCGCTCATCCTGCGTTTGGGGTTGCGATTGGCGATGATGCAACACCGCCCAGCACGCCAACCAGGTGCAGAGCAAACCTGGGAATAATCTACTACTATTATAGCGAGAGAGCGGGAATTAAAAAGGGTAAAGAGGGGGGAGGGCGCCTCTCCCGCTTTGTTTCTCTCGAGAACCAGGCTTCTGGTGGCGGAGATATAAAGGGAGGGATGCTCGCGAAGTGTCAGAGGAGGGCAGATCCTCCCAAGCGACAGGCTCCCCGTGGCCGAGCAAAGGTAGCAAAAATACACACGGAAATATAGCGCGAATGAAGAGGGCGCAAAATGTTGTTCGCCTGATCGACGTGATAGACCGTTACCAGAGAAAGCTTGCTGTCAAGTGTCGTTGGGTAGGGCACCAGAAAAAGGGGATGTCGTCAAATACTGCAGTGTACCTGGGCTTGGCAACAATTCTCCCCCTTTTCGTCAAAGCACCCGCATCCAAAGAGTATGAGGTGCGGTCATCCTTCGCTGAATTGGCGGCTCTTGGTGTCGCAGACGCGGCACAGCCCGGGCCACCTCTGCCGCAGATCGCGGAGCACGAGCCCACGCATGGGCGACTTGAAACCGCAACATCACGATTCAGCCCCTTGCAAACCCAGAGAAAGACTGGTTTGTCTCGGGCATCATTCGATTTATCCCCTTTCACCCATTTCACCCATCGAATGGGCAGAGGGCTTTCGCTCGCATCAGCGGGCACATCTGCTCTTCATTGTTTCTCTCGCTCTCGCGGGCTGGGAAAATCGCCAATTCTTCCACCGATTAAACTTATGTGCGAATCTTACCGACAGGCGGGCGGTAGATGAAGGGTCCTAATGGGCTCTGATTGCTGTTTTGTTTCCAGTGCCTCGTGTATCGTAGTGAAAGTTACGAGCGCCACATTTCAGCACTGGTATCATTCAACTACACAAAAGGTTGGCGCCCTAGGGGCCAACAGGAGTCTTCGGACACAGTAGTACCCGTCTCACCCGTTGGTGCGCAGCCTCCCCTGTTTCCATACTTCCCTTCTCTCTCTCCTTTCCGCTGTCTTCCGTGCTCCTGCACTAGTGTACGTACTTTCATACAGACTTGTCTCCTCGGACCCCTGATCCGGTTGGCTCGGAGGGGATCAAGGCATGGTTCGAAGATCTCTTCCCTTGGTATCCTGCCTGCACTTGCCCCCACGTCCCCTTTGTACGAGTATTACTGCGTGGTATGGAATAGAGAATCTTGGTAAATGGGTATTGATCTGCTGTTTCGCAGAGGAGCAAGGACCTGGTCGACCACTGGTGCCCTACGCTACCAAGGGCTGGACCAGGAACGCCACCGTATCACTTTGCCCATGCTCGCTCGCAATCGTCATACATGAAGCGGCCGGATCCTGGGCCAGAATCTTTCCTACGAAACACTCAGTCTCATAATACCCTTCTAGTAATATCTCTTTGCATACACTTCTCCTTCTCCATAATAAGAGGAGACGAGGCCCGTGATCCCACCTCCCCTGGCAACAGCCTTAAACCCTTATCCTCATACTTGTCCTTGCGCAATCTTCATCTGTTCTATCTTCCTTTTTTCTTTGCATTGTCTCCTTCTAATACACCTTGTTGAGACGAAACCATCTGTGATACCCCAGCAAAACACCAAGCGAACAGCGTCTTTCCCTGCTTCCTCGAGATCAAAAGCGTGCAACCTAGACCCTGCCGTGCCACTTACACCAAGACACCGCACGCCACAGCCGCATTATACCACACGACAGTCTCGAGACACATCCTCAAGACTCTCATCGCAACTCTGGGCGGACCCTTTTGCTCCCCTGGATTCTCGCTACCTTTCCACCACCTTTCCTCTCTCTCTCTCACCTACCACCACACACACACATACAATGGAGCGGAGTCACAGGCCACCACCTCTCAACCTCACCCCGGCCCACTCGCGCAAGTCCTCGACACAATCCAACATCTCCAAGATCACGATATCAGTCAAGGGCCCTTCGCCCGCGGGGGACCCCACAACGACGATATCCGTCTTCGAGGCCGATGACAACTGGAACACGGGGCGGTGGATGACGGCACTGCGGGTGCTCTCCGACTTCGCGCACATCCTGACGAGCATGATCCTCATCCTCATCATGGCCTTCTTCCTCAGCTTTGATGCTGCGAGCATCAGCGGACAACATGGGTCAGTTCTTCTTCTTCCATTCATAAAGTCACATTCCCTCTTTTTGTTCTCTCTCGTTGTACTGACCAAAGTGTGAAATGAATAGTCCCGCGGCCGTCCTGCTCATAGTCATCCTCGGGCTCGACATCCTATTAGACTTTCAGTCCATCGGCATGTATGACAAGATGTGGAAAGGCTGGCTCCTCATGACCCGCCTGTTCCTGGGCGCCGGGTACGCCTCGCTCTTCGTGGGCTATCTGGCTGTCGGGCGCGCCTTTCCCGAGGGCTACACCTACTGGGGGCTCGCTCCGCAGTACGCCACGCCGATGGTGTACGTCTTCCTATGGATCCTTGGGTAAGAAGCATCATCCTCTTCACAGCGTTGTCCTTTCCCCGCCGCTCTCATCAGCATTCATCTTCTCTTGAGAGACTCAACGCTGACTGGTGGCCTTCTTTAGAGTATGGGATCTTGTCTACTGCACAATTTGTCGACGGCACTTCATGAGCGAGCTGAGGAGGTACCGCGATGCTTTCTGGAGTGCGAGGGCGAAGTCTGGATCGTCCGCCCCTAGGTTCGGGACGATGAGGCAGTGGGATGATGCCGAGGCGGGGGCCACTCGCCCCAGGCCCGCCATCCTCCGGTCGTGAAGAGGACAGAAAGAGGGTGGATTGGGAGTCTGCGAATTGAACAGGCCCCTGCCACCAGGATGTCATCTTATTCTTCTGATTCCAGAAAAGGAAACCGGAAGTCTAAGAATAGCCGACTCCAAGCATTCCCTGACCAAACCCTCAAGATTTGAAGATGGGACATGAGAGGACTGGACATGCGGGCTTGAGAAAAGGACGGGAGGGCATACCCATAATACTGGCGGCCTTCCGAGGGAGGACTTAATGATCTAATGACCCGATACCCGCAGCGCGTATCCTATTACCTGTATCCATAGCTAGCATCAAATGTACAATAACATCAACAACATGCACCAAAAGAACAATGCGTTGTCTTGACGACCTGCCTGTCAATGTAAGTAACGGGGAGTGCATAGGACCACGAAGTCCTTGGGATTGTGCGTGACGCCATCCTTAATTGTACGACATGCAGTCCAGATATTGTTCAGTGAAATAGGCTCGAAGTGAATACAGGTACAGGAGATTGCAGCGCGATCGCGCCTTGGCGACAACGAAGAATTTGGCTTGTACTCTATCGACGGGGTCCTAAATATATGCAGGGCTGCGTGTCCCGTGCTGGGGTGGCGGAACAAGGGTCTCGATCCTGGCAACACTATATGGCGGAGATCTCTGGTACACTAAAACAGAACCTGTCCCAGGCCCTGAGGCCGAGGATAATACTCATCCGGGCGGGAAACAAATCCACAAGACTCACTCGGCGAACAACATCCCTGCGCGCGCTGAGGGTCGCTTATTAGGCGAGGGCAATTCGATCACTGGTTGCGAGGGAAGAAGACGATTGACGTCGATGTTTGATGACGAGAAGACTAGCGGAGAAAGGTTTCGTGATGATCAACTGGAAAGCATTTCGGACACCACATGTTTAGAGGCAGCGGAAGAAACAAACCAATTGCCAACATGACGAATTTGATCCATGACCGATAGGTATGCAGGGCGGGGGGAGCCCCGTAACCAAGGCAGCAGAATAAACTCAGCAGTTGGTTGGTGCCCGGGTGCTGCCAAGTCCGAGAAAAATTCACCAGACCACTGATCTCCTGTCCTGAACGATTGAGCAATAATGGATGGCGACGTAAGAGGGTTACGACAGCTCTCGTCCCAACCAAAGCCGCCCACAGTGGTCCTCGTCGTAAGCGGCATCGGGATTGGGAGTCCTTGACTTCAGGACACATCGCGTGAACTATCATTCCCATCCGTCGTCATAGCGGCCGGTAAGAGGACGCGTTCCCGGATTAGATCCAGAGCACTAAACTTTCGTGCCGAACAACCGTAGCACAAACCGGTTGAAGCATTTCCCGACCAGTCTGTTGACTAGCATCTCTCCCATCAATCCGAGATGGGGGTCGGTCACGCGAACTGCCATGGGCCAGACCGACTTTCGAACATGCTCAAAACGCGAAATTCTACTCTTAATCCCCTCAAGGTTACCCGAGCGGTATACGAACGAAGCGGGAAAAAAAGAGTCGTTTCCCCGGCCGTATTTTGTGGTTTCTTGGAAAATAGCCACAAGGTCTGGACTGTTTCTCTGCCGGACGATGAGTCCTACGGCGAACTGAAGGGCCAGCGGGGGTGGCGAGCCGTCAGCCAGTCCGGTTCAGCCCGGAGCGTGGGGAGATGGGGGTAGAACGCTGCGGCGACCAGATTCATTGGCTGTTCGCAGTTCACTCGCTCCCTGTCTTGGTTCGGACTCTCGGGGTGTAGTGTACAGGTATCCCGCTCTGATCAATTTCAAACCCAATATTATCAACGGATGCCCCTTTGAATGCAGACAGACTTCTCCGTCTGAGAGTATCGTCGAGCCTTGCCGTGAATACGGGGTGCGATGATCAGAGCCCAATCCTAATTCCTTCCTGTTACCCGCACATCAATATGAGGCGCCCCTTGAGCCCTATGAGTGGGGCAAGAATGGGGCGTCATGGGAGGCGGCCGACATATGGACATAGACCTGCTCGTATATTCCGTCGGTGTTGTGTAACCCTCCGAGTGCCTGCTCTGGTCATCAACGCGACAACGCGACCCTACCAAAGTACGTGTGTGCGACCATAGAACCGGCATCCACTCTGAGTTCATGTTTACACCTTTCATTATAAAGGGGGGGAAAAAAGCCACATTGCGGGCTGCCATTTGCGTGTGCGAACCATGCAGGTCCTCATGCGGCACTGGTCGCCGGTTGGTCATGATGATTTGAAGATGAAAGAAGGGAAAAAGGGCATCACATCCCCCCCGCATCGTCTGCCCCGCCCGGTGGCTCCAGCCCTATGAAGTTGGTCGCGACGCAATGTTCAACGGCGAATACGTACGTCCGTAGGCGTAGGGAGACAGACACAGCGGGTCGCGGACGATTCTGCAGCTTTTAGTGGCTCGCTGGCCAACAGATGACCCCTTGGCGTGCGTCTTTGCATATCTCGCGCGGATCTGAGGGGCACGCTGAAGACTGGAAGTGTCGATCCATACCGAGCCCTATCCGAGTACCCAGCCGGAGGAACCTGGTCCTTTGCGTGGAGGCATCCCATCAAAACCGTAGTTATATCAGCATCGACTCGGTGAGTCAATCAAAAGCGAAATAATACCCCGCAGATTGCAACTGGGCAGGACAATCGGGATCCGACCAGCACAGCCAGCCATATTTGATTGGTACCCTCTTCTATATCATCTATTACTGCAGCGCGGTGGGGGAATTGAGGCTCATTCCACCCGGAAAGTGGATCCTCGGCGAGGACGCAGCACGAGGACTCCTGGGCTGCCGCCGCTTCATTGGATCATCCATTCCTAAAAGCATGTTGATGGAGATCCGATTGAATAAGGGGTTGTTGAATGGACGAGCGGAAGGGTGAGGGGCAGACACGTATGTGCTATGCGAAGCGCACGACCTGAAACCCTTGCATTTTTGGTTTTTGATCAGTGAGAGTCGAGATAATTCGGCTGCCTTCGCAGGAGAGTTGAGCTCGGTTCATGGAGAAAAGGCGTATTCGTAATTATCCCCGTATAGAGTACCCTAGTGTACACTACACTACCTTACTCATACTCGTAGTGGGTGAAAGTTCCCTGAGCGTTTGGTGGGACCCGTGTTGTGGGTCAAGGACTTCTTGTTTCTGGGCTTGCCGTAGGTTTTGTACACTTTGGTATGTGAACTGTTAGTGCTTGATCCGTCCCAGTGGCCATGCTGCAGGTAGCGGGCCGGATTATATCACTGGCACAGCACGGTTGCGGTGTCAAGCTGCCTGTCACAGTGTTGGTCGGGCTATTAAACTGGGCCTGGCTGTGTATAACACACTGTGTATCTCTCTCCAGTGGAGCGCTAACAGATAGTACTTCCACGGGGCTGAGAGACCCCTGCCAAAACGGGACAGGTGTTGGTTTGCTCTGACCAATAATAGTCTCGCTACAAGTAGGAGTGGAGGCGGAGCTCCAGGCAGCAGCGTTCCTCTTGAGAGTCAGCAACCGGAAGGCGCCGCGTCGTCGCATTTCTAATCTGCTCGACCTCCCACGACATTCTCCTCCTTTACGCAACTCGACGAAATACACTACATCAACGACTTGATTTCACTCTTGTTGCCCTGAAGTCCTCAGGCCAACCTGTGCAGCATTGTGCCCTCAGTCCGTTCAGCGTCATCCCCAGACTTTTCAATCAAGGTTTGGACCGGTCGGGGACCCCCTTTATCGACGACCTTGATTGCCCATATACCTTTGCCATAGCCCCGTATCGCCTTAACTGTCGATTTGTCTTTCATATTCCTTCATCTTCCATCACAGCAAAGTTTGAACGCACCCGCTTCGTTTTGGACACGCAGCATCTGTTCTAACTCCTCTCCGACGACGAGTTGATCGAGACGGAAAGTCTCCTTGATAACGCGCCTGATAAAGCCTCAGGCCCTCGGATCCCCCGACCCTTTGGCCCCCTCAGGTCGAAGTCGGTCTTATTTCTCACACTTGAGGTTCTACCTTCTTTGCAAAGTATGTGGGCTAGCCCGCCTCCCTCTGCCCACCATTGCCCAATCAGTCTCTCCTCTCGAGTCACCCACTCCTTGATCCCTCTTCGGTCAAACGTATATACTCGCTCGGCATCAATGACTCAACGGCCCTCCATCGTCCACAACACACGCCTTGCCCGCCGTACCTCCTTAGCTAACAGAAGGACCCTTTCCCCTAGGCCTAGCATTCAGGGAAGCACGGTTTCCGTCGACCCTTGTTCATATACCATGGCACCCAATCCCCGCAGGACTACCCGGTCGACCATGACTTCCTCCAACAGCGATGTCAGCGTTGGCCCTACTCTAAATACGGGTACAACCCTCAGGAAAAGTCCCACCTTCCATTCTCCCACAAGTCCCGTCACCTCCTCCACTTCTTCTCTCAGCTCCTTCGTTCCACCCTCAATCCGAAGGTCCACAACCAACCTTGACGATGTCGTCGACTCTTACCATCGTCGTGCTGCCATGATCCTCGATGAGGTTGACAAGTCTCTTGCTGGTCTGAACATCTCGCCAAAGAAGTCATTCCGTGACCGCAGCCTTCCTCTGCCACCTGGTCTTCTCGATATGCCCATCGTCGACCCAGCTATGCATAAGACTCAGACTGAAAGGCGTGTGCTTCGTCCTCGCAGCCACCGCACGTCAAACAACAGGACATCAGACAGCGGTTTGGGAACATCCATCGCCTCGACCCCAGCGAAGGGTGTTGCCGTTTCTACAAACTCGAAGAAATCATCGGCCATCTCCAGGGCCGCAGCCAGCACCATGGAGAACCTTCCTAGCCTCAACGCCCGCGCAACTGCGCGCATCACGGAGCACGTGGTAAAGCCACTGCTCTCGAAGCCTTCTCTGGCAGACTTTCGCCCTATCGTCCTCGACGTCCCTCGAAGGATCCGCGACAGACAGATCATCTGTTTGAGGGATCTCGAAAAGACTCTCATTTTCATGGCTCCGGTAAGTCAGCTTCTGACTGATTTTGGCGCATGGGGAGATGCTTATCGGTCGTTCGATCTTAAGGAGAGGACCAAGACAGCCGAATCGTACATCGAATTCTGCTTGACCTCCGTACGCTGCATCAAAGCCACCGTGGAATACCTCAGCGACAAGGAACAAGTCCGCCCGACCGACCGCCCGTACACTAACCTCTACTTCATGGACCTCGAGGCCCAGCTTCGAGAATACGCCAGCCAACTAGCAGCAGCCAAGGACAAAAACGCCCAGGGAGAGATGGACCTTGAAATGTACGCAGTTTGTCTCCTTCAGACACTATTGTTTCCGTTCTATTCTAACAACAGTCTCAGCTCTGATGAAGTCAGACTCCACGGAGGGTTGACCAAAAATGGTCGACCCGCCGAACTCATTCGTGTCAAGAAGAACGGCAAGGCATACTCCATGGCTACCGGAGAGCCCGTGGAACTTGACGATGAGACTACGGACCCCATCCGGATGAAGCGCTCCCTTAGCGAGCAGTTGGAGGAGGATGAGGATATTCTGCGCTCGATGGCCCGCAGGAAGAAGAACCCGACCCCGGAGGAGCTCGCTCCCAAGAAATGCCGCGAGCCTGGTTGCAACAAAGAGTTCAAGCGCCCGTGTGACCTGACCAAGCACGAGAAGACGCACTCGCGACCTTGGAAGTGCCCTGTCAAGTCGTGCAAGTATCACGAGTATGGATGGCCTACCGAAAAGGAGATGGATCGCCACCACAACGACAAGCATTCCGACGCCCCGGCCATGTACGCGTGCAAGTTCCCCCCATGCCCGTACAAGTCCAAGCGTGAGTCCAATTGCAAGCAGCATATGGAGAAGGCCCATAACTGGACTTACGTTCGCACCAAGACCAACCGCAAGAAGGGCACCGGTGCGGGCAGCGTAACTCACGCCACCCCGACTTTGACCAATATTTCAACTCCCCAGAGCCATCTTGGTCTGACCACCCCTCCATCGGACTATGACGAGCAGTTCATGTCGCTTCCTGACGACAGCCTGAACTTCCCAAAGTATCTGCCCAACGATGACTTCCTGAGCAGTATCAACCAACCTCCCACGGAGATGCATGAGCTGGAGACGATGGACCTGGACCTGGGACAATCCCCTATTGATCTGCCTGGTGCAGAGACACCGTCCACGGTATCCATTGATCAGTTCTCCAGGTTCCAGGATGGCACAGGTTTCACCCTGGAAGATGACATTTACACACATCCCGTTCACATTCCATCACCGAACCCGGCGCTGTTCGACAAGCTCATGGTACAACCGCCACCTTTCTTCAGCAACTACGTACCCGTGCCTCAGCCCCACCAACAGCTCGGTTCAATCCCATCACCGCACATCTCTCCCATTGGCCAAGATGCGATGCTCTTCACGCCCAAGTCTCAATGCCCGATTGATGAGGGCTTTGACCCTTACTCTCCGTGCGATGAGGGTTTTAACCAGGACTTCGATCTGTTCCCTGGAAACACGAAGATGGGGAGCTACGAACCCCTCTTCAACAACGAGATGCCAAGCGCGGGATTGGGGTACTCGCAACATTCCCAAGACATCTTTAACCCTGGCAACATGGACTGGACTTCTCAGGATTTCGGCCATTACGCTGAGTAAGGCTACATTCCTGGTGCATCTCATGGTTTACGAGTCTGTGAAAATGACATAGGGGCTCATTGTACTTTTTCCCATCCCTTTCTGCCATCTTGTTACGAATTATGAAACGTTTTATGAATGTTGGAGTGGATAAGCCATAGTGTATGGCTTGCGGCAGAGATTCTTAACTGATAAGGAATATCTTCCGCGTGGCAATGCGATAGTGGTTTTTCTCATATCTCCCCTTGTTTTTTCTGGTTGGCCCTCACCTCTCAGCGATGTACCTAAAATGGAAAGAAGAACACGGAAAGATCAGATTGCTCCAAGGGCCGCGAAGCTTCTTGCCGTGCAAGAGGAACCCAGTTTCTGTCAGATTGGCCCTTCCTAATTTCACACCACGGTTTCTGTTCTGCTCTGTTCCGTTCCTGCCCTTTTCCATTTTGCTTCCACTCTCCGCTTTCTGTTATTTTTCCCACTCGAAGTTTAAGGTCGCAGCTGGTGTGTTTCGTATGCAGACTTGCGGAAAGCGAGGAACGGGGTGAGAGTGGAAAACTGAAAAACAGGGGGATTGAACTGATGCGGAGGAACTCTGGGAAGCCGCGAAGGGCGGTTTACGTTGGGTATCATAATGCGGTCGTGTTTTCAAGCGGAGGGAATGCGTTTTCCTGCTTCGGTTTGGAATGGATGAATACAACTTCTTTTCCAAGTCCAAAGCCCGTCTTCCGCTCGTGATGTTGGTTGAGAAGCAGTCTCTACTCTTTGACTAGGCAGATGGACCCTGATGGTAGATAGAAACTTCGACATAAAGCAGTTTTCCAAGATGCCATGAATGGTATCATCATTGCCCTGCGAAACAGTTGTCACACCAAACGAATGTCCTGATAGTGAACTTCGTCATGAGGTCCCAGGGCACTCTGTATCCCCAGCTGGCTGACAGCTGCTACCACTTGTCATATAGCTGACTGCGGACCCACTACGAATATCGTATATCATCTTGATCTCGCCGCAAATTTCTTCCTTCATCACCTCTCAACCTAGACTTCACTTCCTCCTTCCCCGTGTCTCCGAGGCCAGACAAGCGTCGCCATGGAGCGGAGAATATGAATATGCGAATAAGTTGCGTGACAACATTATTGCAGTAAGTACTTTTTCTTCCGCATCTGACAATCCAGCTTTCCCATACCCCCACAACGAGAACAGACCTAGAGGGGAGATGGACGATCTTTTCCCCCAATTCCCCGCGAAAGAAATAAAACCTTCAACATGATGATACCAAAAAACCATTACATGCATAGGAAGAGCCGTCTGAGACAAACCCCCCTCGTTCGAGGTCCGATCCCTCGCGACTTCCCCCTCTCCGAAAGGGGAGGGGTGGGCTACCCCCTAACTGCCCCCTCGCCCTCACCCCTTCGACTTGTTCTAGGGAAAGGAGTCTGGGTTGTATCGTCATATACTCCCTTTCCTAGGCCCAGGAGCGGGTTGGAGGCGGGGAGTGGGGAGGCTGGGTGTTGGGGTGGTGGATGGGGGGGCGTGGTGCTTTGAACTAGGTTTCTGAAAGAAGGCCTTTTCTTTTTTTTTTTTTTATCTCTCTCTCCTTTTGTTTTTCTTTTATATTTTCCTTCCGCCGCTCCGACGTGGTACTCTAGGTCAGAAGACTGGGTTTTGGACTAACTGGTTCTCTTGCCCTCTCTTTCCAGGTTTGCCCGAGTTGACGAGTAGGAGTAGGAGTAGGAAGGGGGACCACACAACTGGGTATGGGGGAGTTTTGACCGTTTGTTTCCCGTCTCTTCCGAGGCATAGAAGCTGGACGACACGAGACAAACGCCTCGCCCCGCCCTGGGCCCCCGGAACGGGACAGTACTTCGAAATACTTGGAAGGCCCCGATGGGCTTGGGACCCACGCGAACTCGTCGGACGGACGAAGCCCAAGGGTCCTTTTGAGGGCGAGGATCGTGGTCAATCGGCGGGGGCAGCATACTCAGTACAAATTGGGGTGTCCGGGATTCGGTCTCTGCCTGTATTTTGTGTAGGGAAGGCCGGTTCTGCCAGACTGTGCAAGTGCACATGTGTTCGTTGAGTGGTGTGCAACGGTTGCCCGATGTATCATCTTCTCGTGGGACTCAACGTCCCACGCTCGCTTGCTCATTAATCCCCGGGCACCGCCTGTGTGGTTTATTCACGGAATTGTACTAGGTGTTTCACTTGTTCCTTCATTGGAACTTGAAGCAAACTGGAAAATCTACTTAATATCGATGCAGGTCATGCCTTTCAGAACTTGAATCAATAATGTCTCAACCCCCGGATTGGGCCTCGAGTTCCATCGTACTGTAAACGTCTTGGGATGGCACGATATGTTTTGCTTGGCAAGCTAGTGAGGATGTTCGATGAACATGATGGCATTTGCTACCTAAACTAGTTCTACGTTTGCCCTCTGAACTCCGCCCTCTATTCGTACAACCCATCCCGCCGGTATCAACACAGGGAGAAAGAAATGGGGGCAGAAGAAAGCGGAGCGTGAGACATTATAGGAGTGGGTGAGATGCTGATAACAGGAAAAGCCATCCATATCTTTGTAGAACTCGCATGCCCTATTAAGCATTTGCCCCCCAGTCTATAAATGGGCAGAACGAGACGAGACTATGGCTGAGTAGCCGAAGAACCTAGAAAACATGAAGGCAAAGGTTGCATGACAGGCGAATAGTATAGAAAACCTGGGGTCCTTCAGCGGGACCCCAGACCCCGGTAAGCCTCTAAGGCGGAGAAGTAGAAACAAGATTAGAGCATCGCCATTGGGATCGCACTTAACCCCGTTCTTCCAAAAGGAAAGAGACTCAACGGCCCCTCCAGTGGGAATGCAGAGGGTGTTCAACTATAAAGACGTCGACGAGGCCGTTGACATTCCATCATGTGGAAGACGGGATGCTGGGTGACAATAAGCTCGCAAAAAAGGGATGCGTTCTGGACCAATAACTGATGTGCGCATGTGATATGATGCCGTGCGATAGTCGAAAGCCAACTGGCTTGGTAGGCCTTTTCGGTGGGCCCATAGACCGGCTGCCAGGGGTGGGAGGATGTGTCTCGGTATGGTTGCCAACTGCAACCGGATCCATCGCGGCCAAGTTATTGCCTGCACTCAACGTCGTACCCGTACGCCCAAATGCTAGCAACGAACGCCGACATGGAATGCAGACAGACAACAATGGGAACAAGACAGAACCAGGCACTTGTGCGGCAAGACCACTGTCGATGCTGCTTGTCGAACCGGACGAAAAAAAAAAGATTGTAATCAGTATGAACTCCGTCGTGTTGCGTAGCTCCACCAGCTTTGCTCGTCATATTCCGGACACACCTCGAAAGGGTAGGGGCTCGGGGGTACATCTTCCAGGGAAACGTGCTGCACACCCTAAGGCAGGTCCTCTGGCTTGATCCCCGTGCCGCTATATCCACCTGAGTTCCAGCCAGCGTATACACCGCCGCCAGTGCTTTGGGAAGTAGACTTTGGTTTGTTTGCGTTAGGAATGCCGTTCTCCCGCTTGTTGGGCGGCTGGGGAAGTGAAGGAGGGGGGGCAGGGAGGGTCGACGGAGTGGTAGTAGTTTGATGCGACGGTTTCTTGTTTGTCTGCCCCTGGGAATTGGACTTGTTCCCGCCAACTGCACTAGGCGCAGTACCGCCGGGCTTGCTAATGATGCCCGACTCGGTCTTCATAAGCCCCTTCTCGCGGAGGTACTGGATGGACTCGAGCACTGTGAGGTCCTCCTGCTCCTTGTCGTTCAGGATCAAGCGTTGTTTGATGGTTAACTGGCCATTGTTGGCCTCCTTCTCGCGGATGGCCGCCTCTCGAACCGCTGGATCATGAACGAAGCGGCACTTGCCCTTCTTCCCACAGCTACCACCCGTAGAGTAGTACTTGCAGTGCCTAGAGATGTCCGCCTTCTTGGCGGACTGTGCAGCGGCCTCGGCGGCAGTGACGGTGGCATCACCGCCCTCGGGAGCACGACTTGACTGAACTTCAGGCTTGTCGGCGTCCGAATCATCCCCAGCTGGGGTCGAGTCTCTCATCTCGTCGCCTTCGTCCTGCTGCTCGCGCTTACGCTTGATTGAGGACTCCACTTTCTTCAGCTGGCGGCGCAGTTTGTCAGCCTCCCGTTCTAGACGAGCTGTCTCGTCCTCTTCGGGTGGCTTCTGCG
>JAXQGT010000070.1:0-25368 GCA_037040375.1 Basipetospora sp. M8501
AGAGATAGCGTGAAAGTTCGATATAGATCCTCCAAATACAAGATGACAGAACAACAAGATTCTATAAATAAAGACGTATCATCTTCTTAAGACCCACCCCGGTTTCATACCCTGCTGAGGGTCATTTACTGTATCATGAGGCTTGTGACAGGGTCATCATCTGTTTATTAGCCCACATCTGCTCCTTTGCTGGCCGTCTCTTCCTTCCATGTCCATACTTTTCTTCGGGTTTTCCAATCTAATAATGTACGAGACCTCCCGTTGGTATTCGGTTTGTATCCATGATAGCAATACATGTTTTATTTCGTTATCATTCTATCTTAAAACGCATTTTTTAACGATTCCTATTTCCCTAAGATACCTGATTGCATACGACTATCCCGCCTCCCATGATGTCCGCAATACTTCCAGTCAGATGATAACTCGTATGCACATTACCCGCGGCACACTTCATTCACCCCCTACGACATAACAAAAGGAACCAGCCACTCCACTCTGCCTCCCAAATCTCTCTCGTTATATATGGGATTCGAGAACTCCGCTTAGAGCTCGGAGCGCATGGCCTCGCCTTGCTCGTGCACCTTCTCGCCGCCCCAGCTGATCTGCTTGGCCAACCAGTCCAAGGTGCCCTTGAACTGCTCCGTCAACTTGGCGTAGAGTGTGCCGCTGGGCGAGCTGGTGCCGTACTGGTAGTAGGTCCACTGCTTGCGGGCCTCGGCGCGGAGCTGGTCGATCGTGGAGCCCTGGGGGACGGGCTATTGAATGCATGTGTCAGTAAAAAAAAGATATCAGAGCGAATGGGAAGGGCTTCAAAGAAGGGATGAAGAATGGAGTCAACGTACAACACCGTAGCTGTCAAGGTAGTGCTTCAGATCGCTCTCACTCCAGGTGTCAAAGGCATTCGCCTTGGCCGTCTCTGTCGTGGCGGAGAGGTAGCTCGTCACCGAGGCGTACGTCTCGCCGCCGGCGGAGGAAGCCGAGGCGTAGGCGGACTGAGCGGCCCCTAGGAGCTCGTCGCGCGTGGCGCGCGTCTTGCTTGCGACCGCCTTGGCCGACTCGTCACCGTACTGGAGGAGGTAGTTCCTGAAAAACACACAAAAAGTCAGCCTTCGACTGTCTTCCCCGGAGCCACGCGCCGAACTATTCAGCATGGAAGAATATTGACTTACTTCAGGTTCTCGTACGACCAATCATCAAAGGTCCAGCCGCCGGAAGCCGAGTGGGCGTTCTTGCGGACCAGAGCGCGGAGCTCATCGACGTTGGAGTTCTGGGGGACGGGCTGCGATGACGGAGCGTGTTAGTTCAAGGTTAAACCGGGAAAAGTTCGGATGGAACGTCCGACACGTACAATTCCGCGAGCGTCGAGGAACGACTTGAGACGGCTGTGCGACCAGGTTTCGGTGGCCTTGTTGAACGCCTCTTGAATCATCAGGCTGGCGCTGTCGGTGGCCTTGGCGAACTGGTTACCCGCACTGCTGGTGGCGGCGCCGACCTTGCCGGAGACGTCCTCGCCGAGGTACTGGGCGCGGTGCTTGCGAATGAGGGCGCGGAGCTCATTGGTCTTGGTGCCTTGGGGGACTATGCATCTTGTTAGTCCTTGACTCAACTGTCGGAACTGTGAAAATTTCACTGTTCCTGTCCTTCTCACTCCGCTCCTGGGACTGAAAACTGTGAGAGGGATGACATTTCGAAACACTTACCCTTGATGCCGTTCTCATCACAGAACTCCTTGAGCTGCGACTCGGACCAGGTGTCGATGGCGTGGTCGGTCAGGCTGGCGAACGCGGACTGCACGCTGTCCTGGGCAGTACGGGTGACTTCCTGTTGCTTGAGGTAGGCGAGGCGCGAGTTGCGTCGGACGGCCGCGATGAGTTTGTCACGCTAAGAGTTCTGTTAAAAACAACTTTCCCCACTTCCAAACCGGTGGCCTGATGACGTACCTGGGAGCTTTGGGGAACGTCGAAGCCGTGCTTGTCAAGCCATGACTTGAGATCCGAGTCTGGCAAAAGAAAGGTCAGCAGATGTCCGACAAACTACACTAAGAAAGAGGACAACATCGTACTCGACCAGGTATCGTAGATCCAATCACCGGGGTAAGCGGACGTCTCGCCCGCCTTCCTCGCAATGGTCTCGTAGTTCTCACGGATATTCTTCAGCATCGTATCCCTCGTGCGCGGCTGCGGCACGGGAATACCCATCTTGTCGCAGAAAGCCTTGAGGTGGCTCTCGGCCCATGTGTCGAAGATCCAGTCCTTGACGCTCGCCCAGGCCTCCTGAGCGCGGTCCTCCGTCTCGTACCAGGCGCCCTTGACGCGGGCCAGCAGGGACTCCTGCGTGTCCTGGGCGCCCTGCCGGACCTCGGAGCCCGTGGACTCGACATAGTCGCGCAGCTTCTCCGTGTCCCAGTTCTCAAAGGGGCGCACGGCGTAGGCGTCCCAGTGCTTCTCGACAATCTGCTGGAGCTGCTTGCGGTCGGCGGGTTCCGGGTGCGGAATGTCGTGGTCGGCGAGCCAGCGGTCAAGCTCGGTCTCGTGCCACTTGTTGTACGCTGGGGATTTTGGTTGTTCGTTAGCAACGATGAATCTCCCGCACTGGAATGAGTTTGGTAAGGAGTCTGTGAATTGGAGAGGGGGAGGCGTACCGGGACTGGAAAGCCAGCCTCCGACGGCCCCGGTGGCCATGACCGCCAGGAGAGCGAGGTTTTGGAGCCTCATCTTGACTCTCTCGTCTTGTTTGTTATCAAATTAGTATGATCGAAACTCCGGGATTAATTGTTCAGAGTCGATAGGAGGTTAATTCAATTGATGGAATCGAACATATCTCGTCTTGGAGATGAGATGTGCGAATAGTTTACGGAAGACCGAAAGATGATCGAACAGGAGATATCAATGGGAGAGGGAAAGTGCACTAGGAAATACAAACAGCCGATTGTGACAACAGGTGGTAGGCAGCGTCATTGTTTGCGTACCTTCCCTGTCTCAGGAAGCTTCTAGCTCTTCACACAGATAACCAGGCAGGCCACTCCCAGGGAAGGTGCAATCATAACGTCACTCGAGTGTCACCGCCGTTTCTGCGGTTGGGAAAATGCAGCAACTACAAAGCAAAAGCACGCAAGCTACAGCTCCGCTCAATGTACCAGGGCAGCTGGGTCTCAGTTCCCTGCCAGGTAGAAAAAAACATGCCACCCAATGATGATGCAGGACAGTGATGGTGGGAAACTGCGGCGGCCCATGACAGCGTTGGGCGTAACGTAGGGAAGGTGCAGGCGTGATGGTCAGCGCATTATCTTGAGGTGAACTGGTGTCGTCATAGATCGGCGTTGGAAGAGGTGTCGATTATGTCATAGGCTGAGCTGATATCACATGCAAGAGCTGATGTCGATCTGCTTGCAGGTACTTTCCAATTAAGTATCCCGCGGCCTAATATAGCCATAACTGTACTTCAAATAAAGTACCCTCTCACTAAAGCTCTTCAACTCGGGCAATTCCCACCGCCGTGCTCAACGTCCAGATCAACAGGTTCAAGCCAGATTTTGATTTCAGACAGATAGATTGACTCCCATTCAAGCTCGCCAGGCGGATACCACTTGTGAATCTGGGGGAAGGGCTCTTCAAGAGAGGATGGGAACACGGAACTACTCATCGTCGTACTCTTCCTCGTACACGTCGTCATATGCCTCCTCATACTCCTCGTACGCCTCCTCCAGCGCTTCCTCCTCGCTACTGCTAGCGCTCGACGATGCCGCATCCTCGATTGCCTCCTGCAGATCGCGTTCCGCCTCCCGCAGATCTTCCACATCGCTCGAGGAGACATCGCTCGCCGGGGCGGGCGGCGGCGGGGCGTAATACCGTGCCGGCGCTCCCTCGTCTTCTGACGAGTCGTCTGGGAGAGGGAGAAGTGGTGTTAGTCGGAATCGACAATTTTAAGGGGGCTAATGGGGACTCGGAGAGTCACCAGAGGGGGGGAACCGAAACACAAGGGAAAGAACTGATGATGTGGATTCCTAACGGAGAGGATAGGGGGTGAAAGGGGGAAACACGTACGTAAGGCGTCTGCGAGCAGAGCTCCGCCGGCGGCACCGGCTATCAGACCTCCACCGGCAGCGAGTGCCATACCGCCCTTGCTGCTCTTCTTCTTCTCCTTGTACCCATGGCCGTAGTCCCCGCCGTGTCCGCCCTGGTAGTGGACCCCGCCGCCGTAGGGTGCTCCGGGATATTGACCGCCCTGGTAGTGTCCGCCGCCATAGTGACCACCACCACCCCCGCCGCCGCCGCCGTCCTGAACAGCGTGGCCCCGGAGTCGACGACCGCCCAGCTCGCGGGCGCCGTCCCGCTCGAGAACGACAGGAAGGAGGACACTGGGGCCGCTGCCGAGGGCGGTGCCGAGACTGCTGCGCCTGCAGGTGAGGAGCCCGTTGCTCTTGATTCCGCTGCTGCTGTTTCGTCCGATCCCGTTGTCGTTTGCGATACCCCTGCTTTGGAAGGCGAGAAGGTGGAGGAGGAGGAGGAGCCTGCTGCTGCTGCTGCTGCTGCGTCTGCTGTTATTGATTCCGCGTCTGCTTCTGTTGTGGAGGATATACCCGCTGTTTCTGTTGTTGAGGAGGATATACCCGCTGTCCTTTCTGCTGCTGCTGCTGTCGAGGGAAATATTGTGAAGGAGGAGGAGGAGAAGCCCGCGGCCGAGGAACCTGCGGAGGAGGTGCCTACGGCGGAGCCTGTCGCCGAGAAAGCTGCTGCTGAGGAGCCGGCTGGCGAGGAGCAGGCCTTAATTGCGGAGGAGTCTGCGGTCGAGGCTGTCGAGGAAACGAAGACTTCCGAGCCCGAACCTGTCGTTGAGGAGCCCGCTTCGGAGGAGACACCCGCCGTCGTCACTGAAGAATCTGTCGATGACAAGCCTGTCGTCGAAGAGGCTCGGGCCGACGAACAGCCTGTCGCCGAGGCGCCGGCGGATGACAAGCCTGCGGAGACAGTCGCGGAGCAGCCAGCCGAGGAGGCAGAGCAGCCCGCCCCCGCCCAATCCGCCGAGCAGAAGTCCGCCGAGGCTGTTGAGGCTGTCGCGTCTGCTCCTGTGGAGGAGTCTCAACCAGCGGAACAACCTGCCGCTGTGGAACCCTTCGAAGAATCAAAGCCTGAAGAGCAACCTGTTGCCGAGGCCGCCGACGAGAAGCCCACCGAGTCCACCGAGACCCCCGAAGTCGAGGCAAAGCCCGCTTCAGCCGAGGTCGCCGAGGAACAGGCGGCTGAGCCTGCACCACAAGAGCAGCCTGTTGTTGAGGAAGTGAAGCCGGCCGAAGAGCAACCTGCGGTCGAACCTGTCGACGAGAAGCCCCTCGAGACAGCCGAGGCTCCCCCCGCTGAGCAGGACGCTGAAGTCGAAGAGAAGGCGGTGGTTGAGGAGCCTGCCCCCGTCGACGCTGCCGAGGAGAAGCAGGCTGAACCTGTTGAGACGCCTGCCGAAGTTTCCGAGGCAGACGCCACGGAGGAGAAGCCTTCGACGGAAGACCAGCCTGCGCCTGCGGAGGCTGTCGAAGAGAAGCCGGCCGCACCCGAGGACGCTGCATCTTCTCAGGAGCCGGCTGCCGAGGAGCCTACAGCTGAGGCACCTGCCACCGAGGAGAAACCCGCGGAAGCCACCGTGCCGGACACTGAACCGCAATCTGAGGAGGCCGCCGCTCCCGAAGCCCCCGCCGTTGCACAACCAACTGAAGAAACACCCGCGCCCGTACCCGCACCCGTCGCTGAAGAACCGGCTGCCCCAGTAGCAGAGCAAGAGGCAGAAGTCCCAGAACCTGAACCTGTTGTCGAGGAGGTGCTCAGTGAGAAGACGGCGGAGCCGGTCGTGGAGGAAGCTACGGAGACGCCCGCTCCGGTGGTTCTTACAACGGAGATCGCCGAGCCTGTTGAGGAGGAGGCCGCGGAACCGACAACGAATGGCGTGCACGCTACTGAGGATGCTTCTGCTGAGCCTGCCGCGGAATCTGTCGGCGAGGTGAACGGCGCTGCGGAGGAGAAGGCCACCATTGAGGAGCCTATCGCAGAGCTTGCCGTTGAGAAGCCTGCTGAGGCGGCTACTCTTGAAGTTCCTGCGGAACAGGAGTCTACCTCCGAAGCTGTGGAGGAGACCGAGGAAGCCGTTGAGGCCCCCGCTGACGCAGATCCTGCTCTTGAGACGCCTCCAACTGAGACTACTACCGACGCGGAAGTAGCCGTCGAGAAGGAGGCTGAGCATACCAACGGCAGTATCATCAAGGAGACGCCGGTCGAAGAGGTTGCTGAGGTCAAGGAGGAGCCCGAAGCTGAGCCGGCGGTGCAGGATGCACCAGCTGCTGAGGAGCCAACCGAGACCAAGCCTCTCGAGGAGGAAATCCCCGCAGAGGCAGCTCTTGTTGAGCCACCTGCAGCCGTGGAGGAAGCGGTCGAGGAACAACCCGTTGCAGAAGCATCAACTCAGCAAGAGACAGTGGAGCAGCCCGTCGAGGTCTCTACAACGGAAGTCCTCGAAGAAGTTGCGGAGCCTGTGGAAGTTTCCGAACCTGCAACTGAGGTACCTGCGGCGGAGGCCGTCAAGGAGATCCCTGTAGAGGAGGAACCTGTCGCAGTCGCGGAGGCAGTTGATGAACAACCCGCGGCTGAGGAGTCTTCTGAGGCACCCGCAGCAGAGGACGCTGCGGCCGTCGAGGCAGTCTCCCAGAAGGCAGAGGCGACCGAAGCGGCGCCCATTATTGAAGAGGCGCATGTCGAGCAGACAGCCGCCGAGGACGACGTTCCTGTTACCAAAGAGGCAGAGGTTCCTGAGCCAGAGGCAACACCAGTTGCGGAGGAGGAGCCAGTCGCTCAGCCTCCTGCAACTGAGCAGCAAGCAGCGAAGGAAGATGATCCTGTTGTGGAGAAGCCTGACGTTGAAGAGTCTACACCTGTGGCGGAGGAGCACGCAAACAAGGTCGAAGTTGCTAACCCAGATCCTACTACAGAGTCCGTCGCCCCCACGCCCGGTGCCGACCTCCCCGGCGGCTTCCCCGTGACGCCGGCACTCGACCTCGACAAGCAAGTCGGCGTCAATCCCCTCCCCGCGACCAACGGTGCTCTGAACCCGCCCAAGGGCGAGGAGGTCACCGAGGCGTCCCCTGAGGACATTAACAAGAATGTTAAGCTGGATAAGGAATCCTACGAGAAGAGTGACGCCCTTCCCGGTGGTGACCAGTTCGTTGGCGTGAACCCCTTGCCGGCGACCGAGGGTGCCTTGAACCCTCCGAAGGGCGAACAAGCCACCGAGGACATCAACAAGAACGTCAAACTTGACCAGGAGTCGTACGAGAAGAGTGACGCTCTTCCCGGCGGTGACCAGTTCGTCGGTGTGAACCCCCTACCAGCAACCGAGGGCGCTCTGAACCCTCCGAAGGGTGAACAGGCCACCGGCGACATCAACAAGAACGTCAAGCTCGACCAGGAGTCGTACGAGAAAAGCGACGCCCTTCCTGGCGGCGCCCAGTTCGTCGGCGTGAACCCCCTACCAGCAACCGAGGGCGCTCTGAACCCCCCCAAGGGCGAGCAGGTCACCGAGGCGTCCCCCGAGGACATTAACAAGAATGTGAAGCTGGACAAGGAATCCTACGAGAAGAGCGACGCCCTTCCCGGCGGCGGCCAGGACAACCTCGAGAACAAGACGGTCAGCGTGAACCCGCTACCCGCGGCGGACTTTGGCATCAACCCGATCAAGCTCGCGCCCGGCGAGAAGGTTCCCGGGGCGAACGCGGAGGACATCAACAAGAATGTCAAGCTGGACAAGGAGTCGTACGAGAAGAGCGACGCGCTGCCGGGTCTCGACGCCCTACCCCCCGTGGCGAGTAACACTATCCCGGAGTCGAGCCTGCCGGTGACGAGCGGTGCGGAGGCCGCGCTCCTGAACACGGTGACGCCGGCGTCGACCACGGCACAGCTCGCGGGTCAGGTGCCCCTCGAGCCCAAGGTGCCGGCGGTAGTGAAGGAGAGCCAGGAGAAGGCGCACGTGGACCCGGAGGCGAGCGCGATCGCGGAGGAGGTGAGGGAGAAGGCTGAGGTGGAGGCCGAGCTGCTGAAGAAGGTGCCCGAAGCGCCTGCCGCCGCGGAGTCGGGTGCTGGTGCTGCAGCGGCAGCGGTGCCCGCGCCTGTGAAGGAGTCGATTGCAGAGGCTGGCAAGGACGCGCCCGGCGCCGCGGCGGATGCGGGTGCGGTGGAGGACAAGAAGGCAGTGGAGTCGGAACTCAAGAAGACGGTCGAGACTACCCCCGCTGTTGCCACGGCGCCGGCGAAAGCCAAGCCCGCTGCTCCTGCTCCTGCTGCTGCTGCCGCGGAGAGCAAGCCGGCGGCGGCGGAGACGAACGGTGCGGGGGCGAGCAAGGCTGATACCGCCGGGGACGCTGTCGCGAAGAAGAAGAAGCACAGGATCAGCGCCATCTTCTCCAAGATCAAGAAGGCTATCAAGGAGAACAAATAGAGGGCGAGCCAGGGAAAGGAGGCGGGTTTCGCTGCTTGGTTTTACTCTGGCTGTAATCCAGCAGGGGGAGTGATGCTACGAGGGGAGATGATGGGATACGTGTAATGATGTGAAGAGCTCCCTTCGTGATATGGCGAAAGGTGGGGGTTGCGCAGGGTCATGGGAATGTGGAGATGGATTGGATATGGGCGGAGGAGGGAGGTCTGTGTTGTGCTTGCTTTTACCAGTTTGGAACTTTTCTATACCGTCAACTGTCTTGACAGTGTCTGCGGTGCATGTGTTCTGATATCTCGTTATTCCCCCTCGAAGTCAGTTATCGTCATTTATATCTGTTACAAACCAGACAGACAGTAGGAGACGAAAGGGTATCGTTCTGTGTTTCCTCCAAGAGATGGTGATCCTTTTTGGTCAGATGCATACCATATATACTTTCATGTTAGCAACGATGGTCCATCCGCCCTGTCCAAATTCCATACATCGATCTATGAATGTGCTAGTCGACACGCGGAGACATTATGTACTGTGGGAGACAGCCTTCGAAGCTCTTTCCGTCGCATCCTGATACCTTTTTGCACATTGTAGATTCATCCCGTCCTGAGCAAGGCATTAGCACGCCATTGTGCAAGAGTGAAACGGGTCCTTGAGAAGTAACCTGGAAATGTGGCGATCTCATCCCCAGAGTTGCCTTGACCATATCAGTTTGTGCTTAGTAGAACCCTAGATATTGATCCCAATACGGTCAATTCAAGTTCTCTACAGGGTAGCTACTCGGATAGAGGATCTCTCGTCCGTCTTGTTCTGCTCTAACTAGGCTGATGTCACAATACGTTCAGGGTTGTGTTGATAAGTAGATGGATCATCGGGACAGTGATCAATTGCCAATGGACGGAGGAATTGGTTGAAGTTAGCGCAGGCACTGGGCCCAAAAACGTCCAGTGTGCCGCCCATACTCATAGTATCATGGTTGGCGAGGTGCGGGTAGTGAAGCCGGTCAGGTGCTTTTTTCGGGTTCTGTCGCGACTTACCGTGCAAACGCGGTTCCTTCTCACCATCGCGTCACTCCTTCCCACAGACCCCAATTCTAACGTCTTTCAATTGTCACCACCGCACACACCGGTTCGATCTATCCCCCGTCAGACAGTCGATCGCTTTCTCAGGAAATTCTAAAAGTCAATTGTCAATTTCGAAGAATCGCATGTACCAATCGGCACACTGATTGACCAGACCACGCCAGCTAAGCAAAACGCCCCTACGTCATCGCGTTTTGAAAACCGCACGCATTCCCATCTCCGCAAAGAGAAGAAGGGAGAAGAGAAACACCCGACAAACCACCAAACTTCTGACGAACAGAAAGATGGCCGACAACACTCAAGATACCGATAAGCCCGCTCAGGCCGTCCCCGCGCCCGATCAGCTAGTCGGCCACGACGTCGCCCAGGGCTCCGGCTCCTCCTCCGCCGCCGATGCCGACAAGCCCACCGCCGAGGACCAAAACAAGAACGCCGAGGAGGAGGAAAAGTCGAACATGGTCACCCTAGCGGACCTCTGCGCCAAGGGCACAGCGCTGTACGTGAAGCGCCGGTACGACGAGTCGGCCGAGTGCTACGCCAAGGCCGCGGAGATGCAGGCGAGCATGCGCGGCGAGATGGACCCAGAGAACGCCGAGATCTTGTTCCTGTACGGGCGGAGCCTGTTCAAGGTCGGGCAGGGGAAGAGCGACGTGCTGGGCGGGAAGGTGGCCGCCACCGATAACAAGAAGAAGAACAACAAGACCGGGAAGGATGATAACAAGAGCGACGAGAAGAAGAAGACGGAGACCAAGGTCGAGGGCAAGGAGGTGAAGGCCCCCGCAAAGGAGGAGGGGGAGGCTAGTGGTAGTAGCGGTGGGGTGGGTGAGGCGAAGAAGCCGCTGTTCCAGTTTACGGGCGATGAGAACTGGGATGACTCGGACGACGAGGAAGGAGAGGTGAGCTTTCTGTCCCACCCCTCCCTCCCGTACTCGTCCTGTGGGGGGAGAAGCTCTGCAGCAGCTTTCCCCCGAAGCCTCTCATTCCGGTCGCAGCTTCAGAGTGTGGTGTGGTGACTGACGTTGCAAAACAGGACGGAGAGGAGCAAGGAGAAGAGGAGGAGGAGGAGGAGGATGACATGGCCGCTGCGTTCGAGGTGCTCGACCTCGCGCGTGTGCTCTTCAACAAGCGCCTTGAGCAGTTGGAAGCCACTGCCAAGGAGGAGAAGGAGGGAGAGGGACACGTGCAGCCCTCGATAAGGCACGTCAAGGAGCGCCTCGCCGACGCACACGACCTCCTAGCCGAAATCTCCCTCGAGGGCGAGAGGTAAGGCAAACCCCTCCTGCCGAGTCACACCAACCACGAGGCTACCCCTTCCTCCAGCCTCTTCTCTCAATTCCTTCATAGAAAACACTTTTCGCTAAAACCTCCGAATCTCCAGGTTCCCCAACGCCATCGTCGACTGCCGCGCCTCCCTCAAGCTCAAGCAGGAGCTGTACCCCGTCGAATCCGAGTTCATCGCCGAGGCTCACTTCAAGCTGTCCCTCGCGCTCGAGTTCGCGTCCGTCACGACGACCAACGACGAGGGCGAGAACCAAAAGGCCGAGACCGTCGACCAGGAGCTCCGGGCCGAGGCGGCGCGGGAGCTCGAGGCTGCCATCGCGAGCACGAAGAAGAAGCTGGATGGCAAGGAGGTGGAGCTTGCGTCGAGCGCGTCGCCCGAGGAGAATGACGTTACGAGGGCGCAGATTGCCGAGGTGAAGGAGATTATTGCTGACATGGAGCAGAGAGTGCGTCCACCCCCCCAGCCCCCTCTTTTCATTCCGGTCCTCGCTCCTTCCAAATCAAAAGGCTAACATGGGCGTTTTTTCTTGCTTCAAAGCTCGTCGACCTCAAGAAGCCCCCCAGGGACATTGATGAGGAGGTCAAGCAGGGTATCATGGGCTCTGCGTTGGGCGGGATCCTCGGCTTGACCAAGGGCGCCAGCGCGGCGGAGACCGAGGCCAAGATCCAGGAGGCTAAGAAGACGGCCACGGACCTTACGGGCCTGGTGAGGAAGAAGCAGAAGGAGGAGCCCGCAGCCAGCGCCGGCGCCGGCGCCTCTGCTTCGGATCAGAGTCAGGCAAATGGGAAGAGAAAGGCGGAGGATGATGGCGATGAGGAGATGCAGGAGGGTGCGTCACCCAAGAAGGCCAAGGTCGATGTCTGATGCTGCTGGAGCAAAGGTGGGAGTTGGGGGTGTGTTTGAAAGGGTACCGGGGGTGGGTTCTAACTATTGGGGTTTGTAACATCATGGTTTTCTACTCTTTCTTGTTCTTTCGGATATCTCCTATACTTGTGTACAGGGTTCATGAAGGGGCGTACGATGATAACGGGCGGACAAGACGGCTTAGTGGAGAAATCGTAGCAGGACCTGGTCTCGTACCAGTTATGGGCATCCCCTTGCCGCTGTTTTTTTTTTCTACTCGTGTTTTCGGAGAGAAACCTGTTACTACTTGTTTATGGCGCGGCTGGAATCACAATGTTTCCCCTTAGTTTGAATGTCTCCCGTGGATAGGAGTTCAGAGCGCAGTATGGGACGCGAGACTTCTTGGAGCAATGGCGGATGAACTCGTGCTCGGCTCCGAAGTCCATTGAGCCCAGACGCAGCTTGGAGCGTATGTTCCCCTCGCGAAAGACCTCCACCTCGGCCACTACGACTGTTGCATTGTGCGCGAGTGGGGGGCCGATTCTTTGGGTGAAGAGTGACTAGTGGAATAGCGGTCTTTTCGCCTTTTGAGAAGCTCTCGGAGAAGGCACTGGAGGCAACGAGACAGGCATAGACTTCCCTGCGCTACGTAGAATTGGGGTCTCTATATATGCAAGGTTTCTACTAGGCTTTCGGGTGTATGCTACCATGTCTTCATGAGCTAGTTCGTTGTAGGTCTGATGATGATGACCTCGACTACTACGGTGTTCTCGCTACATGTAGGCTCTACCAAGCTACACACTTTCCTTCTTATTATAAGGTGATCGGGGTTGGCATTCTTTGCTCACCTCGCAAACGAGGCTCTGAAGAACTTAGGCTGGAAGGCCGGATTAACAGGTAGGGCCAGGCTTTTCTCTTCTGAAGCCGGTGTACGTGGGCTTTACCGAAACCCACACAACTGGCTTCCTATTTCGTTAGTTTCCTGTAGCGGCACACGTGGACGACACCAATCAGTTCTGCCCCCGCGGGGGATAGTTATGTCGTCTAGGAGAGGGCTGAGCAGAATAAAGTGTGGGGGAAAGTGAACTAACGCAGATACGAGGCGCGGCGTGTCCTGCATTAGCTGGAGAAAGGGGGCCCCCGTTTCAGCCTTTCCTGCCCTTCCCGTCCCTTCTTTTCCCGTATGAGTAGCGGGTGTTATGTCGGGGTGGAGGCGGGAAAGAAGTCTCTTGATGGGACGAGGCAGACAAGAGCGTTCAGCTGCATTCGCCTGGTTGTGTCAGGTGTAAGTTGAAGAAAAAACGACTGGCGACGTGCAGGAGATGAGAAGAAGAAGAGGGGGGGACCATTCGGACATTCGTCGGTCAAAAGGTTACGACCAGGGACTTGAAGTTGTCTACTCTTGAAAGGGAGCACGGTTAGTGGCCAGTGCATGTGGCACAGGTTCCAGTGACTGGGGATGGGTTCCACGAGGGGGCCAATATGTGAGCAAAGAGTCCACGAGCTGGCTTTCGGCGGCAGCAACCGCGCGATCCGCGTTGATGGTTTCTTTCCCTTCTGTAGTAAAGAAGACAAGGCCCACCCGCCACAAGATCACTTCTTCGCGGTAGATCACTATGTGTTTAGACTACACCCCGAGAGGGCTGCATATACGGTGGGACTCATACACAGCCGATCATGTATATGCAGGTGAAGCCCCCCGCCAGCCGGGCCTTTTCTTTATCCTGGCCTGAGTACAGTCCTTCTATAGAGGAGTTAAAAGCCACGAGGGTGGCCTCTCCTTCTCGTACAGCTCGTGTATGCAGAGCATGATATCTGTAACGAGAGGCGTTGTGGCGCGGCCTGTAAGAAGAGGGGGATGTTACGAGGGTGGCCGGACCATGTGGCTTCCGCGCGCGAGGCCGCGGCAGGAGGAGGCTGAGGGAGGACAGGCCCTTTGCGTCGGGAAAGAGACGCGGTGATCGGGCGGACTGCGGGGGGGATGTGTATACCTTGGTGGTGGTGCCAGGGCTTTTTCGCTCTATTTTACGGCCGAGTTTAGGGTTCACAAGTGTTGTGTGTGACATGTCGGATGATGTCGTTCGATTATCGGCGACATAGGCTTACTTTCATGTGTGCACGCCCCAAGGTTCTCCTTGAGGTGTGTGTTCAAAGGGGGGGAGGCGTCGACATGAGAAAGGTGACAAGAGTCTAAATAAACATACAAAATGGAGTCCAACACTTTGGAACAGGGCTTGCATAATGCCCAATCCTCGAAGCGAAAGAGCCGCGCGTCTCACGCACCTTAGATCCTTGTGCATTTGGTACATACTTTTGAAGGAAACGAAAATAAAGTAAAATAGAATGAAGCCGTCAGACGGGCCGGGGGGATTTTCGAGCAGAGAGGAAGCAGTTTACGGGTTTTACGGATGGAGGGGGATGTGTAAACACTTACACATGCACACAGATCGGCCGCCGGGCGCTTCGGGAGCCTGCTATGTTGCTTGCGCTTATTCCTTTCCGGTGGCTGTGCTGGCGGCTCTTTTGTGTTTCCCCAGTTTTTACTTGGCTTGTGCAACTGTCAAATCAAGGACGACTTTACTGTGGAAGTAGGGGAGCTGGGCGCAGCCGGATGGGAAAATACCCGCTGGAATGGAAGAACCGGGAGTCCTGTTTGGAAGGTGGGCTGTGATGGGGAAAACAGTCTGAGTTTGATGTTATTGGAGCAACTATTGTATCCACTTGGGTATTGCAGAAATGTCGCCGGAGGGGTGTAGTTTCTGCTTCCATCATCCCATGTCAGATAATGATGTACGCCAGAGTCTGCTATGACGAGGACCGTTTTCGGCGGATGCGGATCAAACGCGTGGGGTTCCGGGATTTTACAGAGCTGGGCTGTGATGGTGTCGTCATTCATCCTCCACGGCGGTTGTGTAAATGCAAGGCCTGTGCTGGTTTTGCACTGAACACTACATGTACATATCAATATATCAATGGGCGAATTGATCAAGTCAGGTTGGGTTTCATTTGATGCAGAAAATAGTGCGATTCGGAGCCCGAGGAAAGGTCGTGTTGGTGTGTAATGCACTTAAGGAACCTCCCCTTCTCCGAATATTTGTTACTTCACACATCGCACTTGGGAAGGACCACGCATACTCATATTCCATCATGTCCAGATGGTAGTGAACACACTGATTGAGTGCGGTGTTCATGGATACATATACGAATGGGCAGGGTCACTGAACACCCTCCGTCCGTTCCCAGCCACACGGAGGGCGCAGGTACCGGACGGGCCCTGATGCTCCGGTTCGCTAACTCCTCGCACAGCCACAGACACCGGGAAGGCCCATCGCCGAATAGCCAAACATCCAAACATGTCTTTCACCCACCGCAGGACTTCAGTTATAGAGGCCGGAAACTGAATAGCTCAACTGATGCGGCTTCACAACCGTTACTTATCCTGGAGAGGTCGGAGTTGTCTTGTCAGTCGTTGGCACCTAATATGAGTGAGGCGGTTTGCCCAGGTAGAGCGCTAACGTTGCCTGGCCGCATCACAGCCGACTACAGTTGTCTAGCAACTGCTCATATTGAAATTAGTTATAACACGACTTCAAATGTTGTACTCCTCAACTAGATGGTAACATCAGATCCAGTGTCAATCAACGCCTTATGTTTCCGCACGAATGGAATGCTGTAGGTTGATAGAGGCAATACCCCGTAGATGGCCATGCGGGCCCCGGCAATTGTCCGAACCATCAAATTGATTGATCCCTAGCACCGAGGATGCTTCGCGTTTCTCCACCACGTTTACTGGCCTCAACTGGCAAATGATACTTGGAAGGATCGTAGCGACGTAAGACGAAACGCGCACTTCAATTCGATCTAGAGCGTGGGGTCTACTCACATTGTTAGTGAAGCGTAATACTTTGTAGACCAACCTCGTAAGAAAGTCTTTCCCGAAACGGAATAGTCTCCATCTAAAAATAACCCGCATACAAGGCGGGCTTTCTCCAGACATGGGATTTTAAGCGCCGGCGACTGCATGCCCATGCGTCATTTGATTCGCGTGGGTTCCCCCAAAGAGTAAGTGACACCACCCCTCCCTCTCCCCTCGTCTCGCCCGAGTCGGGTCTTCTAGACGCATCCCAGTGACGCGGAAGCAGTGTGGTATCCCGAGGCGTGCTATATTGAGCTCATGTACAATTGCGCTCAGTCTCTTAGCTACTGTTGTGCAACGTACGCTGGTTGGGAATCTTGCGTGTTGGTATGTGACAAGGTGAGGTAAAAGAGACGGGAGCAACCATAATTCGCGATAATGTCGACATACGCTATGTGGGCAAAGTGCCACTCACGCTTTACACCTCGCAGTAACTCAAATTGACTACGCAGTGAGCATATCGTATTGGTAGCAACATCCTCAATTGATCGAGATACGATATGTGGTGCGGGAGCATTTCCTGCACAACCACCCTATGGAAGACTCAACTGTAGCCGCGAAAATGCCATCTCCGGCTTCATGTTCGCGGCCTCAGCGATTCAAGGTAGTGGCACCGGCGACATTAAATGCGACTTGGATATCTAACCCCAACTAAAAATGGTACACCTCACAGGGCACGGTTAACTGGCAGACATCAACACTATCAACGGAGTTATAGCGAACAGTATCTCCATCTCCGGCGCGCATTCAATGATCTCATTTGACCACGGATGATACGCGTCCAAGTCTGTGAAAGGGGAGGGGTACAAAAGGGGGGGGGAAAGGACCAGCTAAGCGCTGACAACCGCTGTCAAAGTCGTAGTGTGGTTTATTTTTACGGCGAGCTCCGCCCGGGAGTACCCTCCGTTCCGCTCTAACATACACTAGGCGGGGATGATTCTAGATACAGTGGGTGAATTGATGTCGTTTACCCTATTCTGATCCTACTGAGTACAAACACACGCACGCACACACATCGATCCTTCCCTGTACCACTTCGGAGGACGGCAGATTCGAAGGTGGTTGCCATTTTGCATGCATGCAAGGCGGGGAGATCACTTTAGGGCGTTGGTGTAGGGTAATTTGCGCTCCCGGAATTGGATCTCGATGAGGCACGTACCCGTGACTCAGTCCCCGTCCCATCAAATGGTTGTTGCTCGAGTTCCACGGCCGTAAGATGTAGGATTCATCAAATGACAGAGGGCCTGTCCCTCTATCTCTCGGGCGTGCGCGAATACATGTATGGATGCAGCCAGGGGAGGGGGGGCAGCAACTGTCAGAATGGAGTGGTCGCACGAACCAGACTTGCGGGAACCAAATCCATCATCAATATCGATTCACTGCTTCCGCAGATCCTCCGAGCACCGCGTGATACCCAACAGCGCGGGGGTACACAGACAGGGAGGATTCATCACACATCATCTTGCAACCTTGTAGCAGTTAGATTGTTCAATTCAATTTGCACGACAGTTGAAACATAGCCTCGGCCTCGTAGGGCTGGCCTAAATTGATCTTTGTGGCGGTGCTACCGGTTCCTGGAAGATGCCGTGGAGGTTTGATCCCATCCTGTTCGGCATGGAACTATCCCGGATGGCTGGTGAGTCCCTCGAGGATCAGTGTACGTGTATCTTACACTGACGTAGTCATAATTCTGGCTTTCGGACGATGGCAACAGTGTATGCACGCCTCAATCCTGCAGAGATGGGTATGGACTGAGGGTTTCAATACTGGAAGTTCAAGCAAGCGAATACATGCGGGCTCATTACAACATTGAATGCAACAGGGGCCCCTTTCTCCTGTCTTTCCTACTCGTGCAGTTAGGTACGATGGTATCCCTTGGTAGATAGAAGCCCTTATTATTGACGTTTCCGGTAGGATTTGACGGGACGAATTGAAGCCCTAGTGTAGTGTCGATTACAATCTTTGGTTAGAAGGGCGATCAGCCACCACCCCCGTTCCATTTTGCACCCCCATTGCAGGGATATTTGTTTCTGTCCGTGCAATCGTGTGTTTCAATAGATCTGGCGTTGATCCAGACCCCCGGATCGATAGACTCTAATACTCCGTAGATGCACGCTCGAGGATGGGTTAAAAATAGACATGGACTTAACGAAAGGGAAGGTCGAAACAAAATAACGACAAGGCCGAGAACTCACTCGCTGGTAATAGTGGTCTGTGTGGCGGGCAGGGGGGGAGAGGAAAAGAACGCGCGTCTACCTGCCCCGACGTTGCATTCTTCCCGGGGACATGCAGGTACTATCGAAAGCCAAACTGGTGGACCGTGACCGACGGTCGTCGGATCCTTGAGAACGTGAAGCACCAGTAACAAGTGGAGAGGAGACTGTCTACGGAGTACGACTGCGGAATAGGAAGCGGAACAGCACCGGAGGATTCGCCGTTTACACTATGGGGAACGGGACGTAGGAATGGACATCTCGGCAGAACTCTGACGCCTAATGCTCCTTTTTCTACTCCCATGTTCTTTTAATAAACAATAGCCGCGCTTAATGGATGACACAGAACTTATAAACCCAACGGTGACATTCAACGCCGGAGGTGACTGTACCGGGTACCCAGAGTGTAGTTGGATTCTCGCGTGAGGTGTCGGCCGCTAGCTCTTCTATTGTGCGCTACGGAGCACAGATTGTTTGGCAGGAGGTCCGCATGGTAAACTTTTCATACTATCATATGAAGATACCCGGTCTGGACATGGGACACTATCACACACTGCACTGATCACCTCGAGGGAACAATGATGCGATCAGAAGGCGGAGGGGCGTGTGCCGGAAAATATGAACGGCATCCATGCCGTTGAATGGACTAATAACTGACGGGGCCAGTGGTAACATGACCTCCACTTCGCAGGGGCCGGATCGACTGGGGTCACGCCTGTTCCTTCCAGTTAATTGTTTCCCCGCTAGTGTCTCCTCCTTCCCGTAGCGCTGTACCGCTGTTGTCTGGCTCCTTCCTAGTGTCGGAGATACACAAGCGACGGGGCGGGAAGGTGCCGCAATCACTATGGCATCAAATGAATCAAATCAATGTACCAGCTGACGGGTGCACTGAACAGAGTACAGTATACTGCAGAACATACAGCGGACAATTTGCCCACGCGCCCGGCAGGGCTTCACAGTGTTCTTGGCGTGATCATTGGTACATTGATTGAATGTGAGGAGAGTGTACTGACTGTTACGGAACCGATAATTATCAAACATGATGTATTGACCTCTGTGTACGTATGGTGTAAATACACTGTAGCCGGAGTGTGTGATGCTGGGGTGAAAAGATAACCCTGATGGCGGAGGGCGCGACTAGCTTCAGTGTTGTATTCACCAAACACTAAACACTAATGCCTGCCTGTATTAGTAAATCCTGACAGTCCATTCTCGTTGACGACGGCCTACCTAGTGTACCACGTCCGACGGAGCATTCCTGCCGGCTACCAACTGATTTCTTGCCAAGGCTGCAGTGTGCCGTTCATCAATCTGAACCAAGTGCATCGATTTCTACAGGACCAACACCGAGGCCTGCTACAGAGCAATAATACCTTTGTCCACTAGTTCGGCAGGTTCAGAGGCCAAGCTAGTGCGCGACCCCTGTCCGAGATGGCGTCCGTGCCCTTCATCGAAATCGGGACCCCGGAATTTCGACAAGGCTACGGTCCACGGATCACCAGCGACTACTACCTCGGACAGCGAAAATTCAAACATGTCGAGACTCCGCGCTGAACGAGAACGCTCTCCAGCGTGCGTGTGAAGCCGAGCCAGTACATCTCCCTGTTTTCCCGCCGGTATCGCCAGAAGCTAGCGCCAGCTATTGCAGATTGCAGTGGGTGGCAGACTAGAATCGTCATCGTCGAGTAGGATCAGTGAATCTGAATCCTTCGCAGCAAAATCGACGGGAATCGCCGCCTGTGGTACGACATGGAACACACCGAGGTCAATGTTTCGTTGACAATAGTCAAATCCGCCCCGTCGGTGGTATTTTCTCACGAATGCAGGTATTGTGGTTGAGTAGGCCACACTGCATCTAGGTGATGCCGTTGACAATACTACCCTAGACCCGGGGGCGGGATGTGTTGGTTCTAATTATGGAATCATCTTGCTTCCCCCCCGCCCATCCCACGCACGCTCGCCCGCGCTCCTAGCGTCATCTGGTTCCTTCTGCGAGCGCATCGAGCTCTCAATGACAGGCTACGAATCAGTCGCTGGACGCATCCCCAACTGTTCAAACATTGTTACAGACCAGTGTTTGTATCTGGCATCGACATTCTATCCCGCGGACGCCGAACACCGAAGTAGAAGCGGTACGGCCTGTTCCTTATCGAGAGGAAAGTTCCTCTTCGGCAAGCATTGGTGAGGTTGGCTTGCTGCCGACCATGCACTGTCAATCCCTGGCATTCTTTTCACAAAGGAAACCATGGAGTAACATGGAGTTCCTATGGAATAGGAGTTGCAAAGGTGCCCATGCCAGGACGTTACGCATTGTTGGTTATGTCGCGACAGGGGTTGGGTGACATCTCTCAGGTAACGCTGTCGATTGTGGACTGTCCTCGCAGAAGATTTTGAACCACTCTACGCGCTCTCATACACCCCTTGACCCCCCTCTCATGATACGAAAACTACGAGCCAGCCGCCACCGCTTCTTGTGCAACCTCCGCAAGGCTACTTAGCGCAAAACGGCATCCCGAGGAATTGAGGTAGTCGCTCCTGCGGTTTTGCTCCTTCGCCTCACACTCACGTCAAATGGATTACAGACGAGACGAGTTTATCAAGTCATTACTAACACCCGCTTACTGGGTCTTGCGTTTCAGAGCCATATTGGCTTTATCAATTAGGTCACTATCGGGGATTCTTTCATTCATGTGCACACTCTCCGCACCGGTCAAGGGCCATGCCAAGTCGCGTCTCGCAAAGGGACGTGATCGAAGATCTCGCGGACAAGTGCCCCGAGCTTGGCGGACGACGGAATAGGCCTCCGCTTGCAACCTACGGCTGCCTCTAACGAGTTGGCGCTGAAAACCGGCCTCTGATTGCTCCCGACCCCTGCCACAGCCCCCCCACTGGGGCACGTCCCTTGTATCTGATACCTAACCAATACCGGATATCCTTGTCATTTACAGTGGGGAGATCACCCCCGGCTTAGTACCGAGGGACTTGTTTCGATCTGCCTTGTTCTATCTATGGACCTCCCGTGCGCAGCGCGGATGCGAAGCGTGCCGTCCCCGCGGTTCTATGGGACCCACTGCGAGATGATGCTCACCTTGCACAAGCCTCGAGTTGCCGGCGCTTGTAAGAACTTTCTAAGCAATTTATCTCGTCTCGGTATTAGCAGTGCCCCCCCATAGGCGAGAAAACGGACACTTAACAATCTGGTTTTGTTTCATCCCACAATCTACGCCCGAACATCAACATCTGGCTGTGCTAGGGACCATGTCCGTAGGACGGGGGGAGACGCGAGGGTGCCAACAAGGCCGCCGCGGTGTCGCACACCCCCCCGCTCACACCCCCGGCTCCCGGGGCTGCAAGGGTCCACGATGTCGGTCTCGGGAGGTACCTTCTTCTTCAGTCAACATCCGAAGTACATCCATGGCTCTTCAGATCTTCCCCAGGCACAAGGGTCGAAGTGCTCGGGGTCGGCCCAATGTTCGCAATATTTCTACAAGGAAGCCGTTAATATTGCGACGACGGAAACACCTACTCGGTACGTGAGTCGAGAGCTGTTCCTGCGACGGATCTGCGTATAGCAACACCCCCCTTCTGCACCCCTCGATTCTTGCTCGTCTAATTCTTGTCTGGTCCATATCTGACATGCATTTCCCACCCTTGACTACTCTCATGGCCCTCTTAGCCTTCTTTCGTCCATTGTCCATACATCAATTCTCTATTTAGTCTTGACAGGGCCTCTCGGAGGGGGCTGTGTACACATTGCTAACTTTGGACTTTTACCCATTCAACACTACCTCGCTTTTACCCCCCTCTGCCACCGTCGTCAGTACGACTTCCTCTGCGGCCACTGCCTTCCGGCACTGGACTCGTTCCGAACAAGGCCCCTGCAACTGTAGCCCAGCACCCAGAAGAAGAACAACCACCCCCCCTCTCAGCCTCCCTCCCCTCGCACCATGCCGATTTAAGCCGCAAGCCATGGCAAGTCTCAGATCGATCATGAACCTTGACGAGGACCGCCCTGACGCCACTCCTGTCAATAAAAGGGAAACGGATTCTACCTCACCCAACCCGAGACCACTGCGGCCGTCACACACATCTACTCTTACACGACATCAATTTCCCACGAGTGATACTGCCGACATCCATCATCAACAACAACACCACCAGTCCTTTCTACAACAGCAGCAGTACTACCAGACCGACCCTCGATACGCGACGCACCATAGCGGCGTTGGTCAGTTTGCGCAGGATCCTAGCGCAATTGGCCCCGGGGGCTTCTCCGCCTCGCGACAGTCTTCAAGCCGACAAGGAATTCCCATCGTTGGCGGCTATCGAGGCAGCAGCGGCACTCCAGACCCCATGGATCACCAGCACGGATACCATCATCACGGGCAATCCATCCCGCCGCCGTCGATATCGTCACCGCCCGGCAAGCCGCACGGGCATGCCCGGGGATACAACGGAGGGATGGCGGGAGAGTCGCAGGTCCCCGTGAAGTACACTCCGGTTACTGGTCGCGTGAGCAAGGCCCTGAAGGGCGTTCCTGTTCACGTCTGCAACGACTGTTCACCACCAAGGGTTCGTGTCTTAGCCGCAGGGGCGTTTCTCGAAGTGCGCTATTGGCGCATGCGAACTGCATTTTGCTAACACGCCGTTTTTGTGACAGACTTTTACGAGAAACGAGCATCTCAAGTACGGAACCCCTCTTTCACGCGCACGCGCGCAGGTGTCCTCGACTGCGACAATTACAGAGGAAAACATGGTATGCTAACTACACGATATAGGCGGCACCAGTTGAGCCATAAGACCCCCAATTACGAATGCAAGATCCAGGGCTGCGGTCGCAAGTTCCACCGGAAAGATCTCCTCGATAGGCACGAACAAAAACAGTAAGTGCCATACCTATGAGGATCCGTTACACCAGACTTGAAAGGGTTCTACCTTGCATGCACACTCCTCTACGGAGGATCTTGGGTGCTGACATGGGTCGTCGTAGTGAGCTGGATGGCGAGCGCCCTTTCCGAAGCGGCAGCCAACAATCTACGAGTAGGAGATCATCCAACTCGGCGTCCGAGTCCGGAAGCGGCATGCAGTCTCGATTTCCCCAATCTCCCTACTCATTAGGAGCCAGTCCCGGACCCGGTATGCAGGGCATGTATAGCGGCCCTTCGACGACTCCCAACTCCCAGCACAACTCCTACTTCCGCCCGAGCGCCAGCCCCGGAAATACGGACGTGACGCATACCGTATCGTCCCGCAGTGTCGGCGGCACAGATACCTACAGGAGGCGATCGTCGCAGTCACAAGGATACGGTAATAACTATGTTTTCTCGACCCCCTCATCCCACCAAATGCCTGCTGTCATCCAACACCAACCCGTCAGTCGGCAGGCCAACCCAATGAGCAACGGCGGTGGCAGCCTCTACCCTCAAGACCACCGCTCCCCGCGACGACCCGCCCTCCAGATCCAGTTCCTCCCCTCGGCGGACAACCCCCCGGACCTGGTCCATGCCCACGAGGCGTCCGGAGTACCGTCGTCTGCCTCGAGCACCTATTCGCCCGCCTCCGAATTCGCCCGCAACAAGCCCCAGATCCGGTCCAGCAGCGCGGAATGGGTCGACCCCTCGGGGTTCCTATCACCGTCTCCGTTCCCCGCTTCCACCACCCCCATCGAGGTCGTGAGCCCCCTGAGCCTCGACAACGTGGTCCCTACAACCCTCGGCGTGTCTTCGCCGCCCATCTCCTCCGGCTGCATGGCCTACCCGCCTTACTCCACCTCGCACCTCCTCAGCGGCCAAGGAAACGGCATGTACGGCGTTCCAGTCACGGACGTCTCCATGTCCGGCTTATACCCTGATGACAACGGGCTGCTTGACCCCCGTCAGCAGCATCATCAGTTTGACTCGCTAGTTCGTAGCCCGACCCTGATCCCAGTGGGCGACGCTCAATCTGAAGTTCTAGTCACACCAACGGCGGCTCTACAACCCCACTACATGATCAGCCCGCTCTCCTGCATGGGAGGGCAGAAGGGCCCGACGACGGCTGCCACCCTGCAGCCGGCGCCGGTCATCGTCCCGGGGCCCATGGCACTGCCACGGTCCGTATGCAACGCCGTGCCGTCATACCTGGGTGTCTACTGGGAGAAGGTTCACCCAGTGTACCCGATTGTGCACCGGCAGACGTTCGAGGGCGCCTCGGAACCTGAACACGAGGTGCTCCGGTGCGCCATGGCGGCTGTCGCGACGCTGCATGCCTCGGACAAGGCGGCGAGGGCCAACGGATGTCTTCTGCACGACTATGCAGTGAGGGAGACTGGAACTGTAAGCCTCACCCCTGTTCCTTCTGTCAATTGTGTGATGTCTTCTGATTGCTAACGTGTTCGTCCCCCGTCTATAGGTTTACCGGTGGACTCTGCCGATCATGCAAACAATCTTTCTCTGCGAATACTTCTCGCGGTTCAAGAACCGTAAAGCCGACAGCGGACCGTACGGCCAGTTCGACTCCTTGTGCCATAGGGTAAGTGGCATGCTGTTTTCTTACCGTCCGGACTATACTTTCTTTTGCGCCCGGCGCATGGCGCCACCTCCTCCGCCTCCTCCGGCCCCTCCGGCGCCGCGGTTTTCTATTTTGTCTTTCTCGTCTCCTCTCTCGTTATTCTCTCCTTCGTCGTCCTTCTGGTCGGGCCCGAGTACTGTTAAGAGGACACGCGCTCAAACAACACCGCTCCAGGTTTCCGAGTACGCGTCCATCTTCCCCGCCACGCCGACAGCCTGCGATAACAGCAACAACAACAACCACCACAACGAGACCAGGTGGCGCGCTTGGGCGGAGTCCGAGGGCCGTCGGCGCCTGCTAGCCGCGTGCTTCGTCATGGACGTGCGCACCAGGCTATTCTACGGAGCCGGATCGGCCGCCACCAGTGGGGCTTTTGCTTCTGCCGCGGCCGGCGGTGGGATGCCCGTCATACCGCTCCCGGGCGCGACCGCGCGGCTCTGGAGCGCCCCCAGCGCCGACTCGTGGGCCGCCATCGTCGCATCGCGCGATCTACCCTGGGGCGAGCTCCTCACGGATGACGTCCTGGACGGACTCACCGCGGACGTTGTCGATTCGTACTCCGCCTTCGACAGGTCCGTCGTCCTCGCTGCCCTGGCGCGTCGCCTCGGCGGCGACGACCTCGCGGCGAACGGCGGTTCCCGCCCCGGCCCTTCAGCTAATCGCATAGTGGAGTTATTCCCCCGCGACGCCGTCGCTAACCTCTACGTCGCGCTACACTACACCCCCGTCGCGGAGCTCGTCGCCGTGGCCAGTCGCGGGTGGGCCAGCGACAACAACGACCACAACATCGATGCTCTCGGCATGACATACCGGCAACAGCCGGCCGCGCACGCGTACGAGGAGCGCCTCGTGCGGTGGACGGCCAGCGGCGCGGCGACACTGGCCACTGGCTTCGCGTGCTGCTCCCTTGCAGCGTACCTCGACTTCGGGCCCGGCGCGAACAGCGGTGATGATGATGTACTAAACTGCTGGGGCCTGTACGTGTGCGCGCTCGTGTGCTGGGCCTCGGGGACCAGGCAGACG
>JAXQGT010000071.1:0-19386 GCA_037040375.1 Basipetospora sp. M8501
AATCATTTCAAGGTATAAAGATCAAGAAATGTATGATGAGAAAAGGAAAATGGATTCATCTTTAGAACAACCGACGAGCACGGCATGAAGGTCCAGCGCGCCGCCACCAAGGCCGGCCAGCCACCCAAGGACTTCTGCGACATGAACGCCCAGAAATTCCGCGAGATCGCCGAGGCCCTGAATCTCTCCGAGCACGACTTCATCCGGACGACGGACGCGGCGCACGTCGAGGCCGTGCAAGCGTTCTGGCGGCAGCTCGAGGCCAAGGGGCTCATCTACGAGTCGACACACAAAGGGTGGTACAGCGTCAGCGACGAGTGCTTCTACCCGGAGAGCATGGTGGAGCGGTCGTTCGTGCCCGAGACAGGCAAGGTGATTATGTCGGCCGTGGAGAGCGGGAGCGAGGTGGAGTGGGTGGAGGAGAAGACGTACCACTTCCGGATGACGGCGTTCCGGGAGAGGCTGCTAGGGTTCTACAGGAAGCACAGCCGCTGGATCGTGCCCAAGGTCAAGCTCGCCGAGGTCATATCGTGGGTGGAGAATAACCTCGAGGACCTGTCCATATCACGACCCGCGAGCCGCCTCTCCTGGGGTGTCCCCGTGCCGGGTGACCCGAGCCACACCATCTACGTGTGGCTCGATGCGCTAGTCAATTACATCACCAACATTGGCTACCCGAACTGGCCCGAGGGGACGGACCCCGTGGAGGTGGGCTGGCCCGCCGACGTGCAGATCATCGGCAAGGACATCCTTCGCTTCCACGCCGTGTACTGGCCCGCCCTGCTCTTCGCCCTCGAAATGCGCCCGCCCAGGCGCCTCCTGGCGCATGCCCACTGGACCATCGGCGGCAGGAAGATCTCCAAGTCCGCCGGCAATGGCGTCTCGCCCATCTTCGCAGTGGACAGGTTCGGGGCCGACACGGTGCGCTTCTTCCTCATGCGCAAGGGTGCCATCAAGGACGACGCCAACTACGAGAACCTCGAGGTCGCGCGTATGTACAGAACGGATCTGATGGGCGCGTACGGCAACCTTCTGGCGCGGACGACTAAGACGACGCGGTGGAGCGTTGAGAAGGCCGTCCGGACGGAGACGGCCAAGGAGGGAGAGCGACCTGCTTGCCCGGTCAAGCTGGAAGGACTGCGCACGCTTGTTGCGCACGAAATGGACGCTCTTCGTCCGGACAAGGCGCTCGCCCAGATCTTCCTCGCCATTGGAGAGGTTTGTCCATGCCCACCCGTCACAACCCACCACTCCTTACGCGCGTTCCTCCCCCCCCTTCCCCCCCTCTAAAACAGACATACAAGGACACTTGCATTTTTCTAACCCCTCTCTTCCTATTAGGGAAACAAATTCATATCACGAACGGCCCCGTGGGATCTCGTCAAAACCCTCGGCGACCCGCCGTCGCCCATTGTCCTATCCCAATTGAGCTACATCATCTTCACCCTCGCCGAGACGCTGCGCGTAGCCTCCATCCTCCTCCAACCCTTCATCCCCGAGCGCGCCGCCGAGGCCCTCGATCGCCTCGGCGTCAAGCCCGAGCGCCGCACCTTTGAGTACGCCGTCAAGTACGCCGACGACTCCTACGGCCGGAGCTTCAAGACGGAGAGCGAGGGCAAGGGCAACGCGCGCTCTCTCTTCCCGCCGCTGGAGATTGAAGAATTCCGCGAGTGTGAGAAAGAGCCGCTGGTAGAGGGCTGGAAGGTGAGGGAGAAGGCGAAGGAGGTAAAGAGGCATGAGAAGAAGGCGCAGAAGAAGATTGCGGCGGCGGACAGGAGGGCCAAGACGGTAGCGGGCGAGTTTGGGCAGGCGTTCCAGGACGGGGCCAAGGTCTGGGATGCGGGGAGGTCACGGCTCACGGAGAGGAGGTTGCGGGATAAGGAGGAGCGGGAGAAGGCGAGCGGCGGCGATTGAGAGCAGGCGATAAAGATCGCCAATCCGGCGTTATTGTATTATGGAGTGTACGATATCTCTAGACTCTAATACATTGTATAGAAGATCACGGTTAAGGTAGAGCACATCACTGGTGGTCCTGCCCTTGCCGAATTTTACTGTCTATTTGGCTTCTTTTTTTCGTAATCGTAGGGAACTCCTGCACTTTCCTCCGCAAAATTTTGCCTCACATATTGTTTGATGCCGCCCCGCCTTGCAAGGTGAGATCGAACATCCATCTGAACCTTCGTATATACCGATTAATGATAGAAACGTAACAGACGGATTTCTTGAGGAGTCGGAAGCGACCATGAGGTTTAATCAACATATAGGTACGTGTCGACCCGCAAGGCCACCCCGTTAAGCGTTTTCGGGTGACAAGTCGAAGGGCGGAAGGAAGAGGCTAAGAAGGAATGCGGCGCCCGCTCATACAATCAGCCATCTCGACACACGAGGTCCTGCTCGTGCCCTACGAGGCGCACCATGTCCGCCGCTACCATACCTGGATGAAGGACCCTGTGCGTTACGCCTAAACCCCTAGATTGCCCTGGCGAGGGCGCAGGGAATCCCCGGAAGCTCTCCCAATATTTTTGGGGCCCCAAAAAATTACAACAGCCAGCGCTAATCTTTCGAGGGCTGACGCGCCGTGTTGGGAGAAAAAAACTAGGTTATACAAGAGCTCACGGCCTCGGAGCCGCTCTCCCTCGAGGAGGAGTATGAGAACCAGCGCTCCTGGAGGGAGAGCCCCGACAAGCTCACCTTTATTGTGTGCCGTCCGCGTGCAGCAGCCGGGGATTCCGAGGACGTCTCGGCCGTGGCGGTGGCCGTAGGGGTCGATGACGCCGAGGAGAGGATGGTCGGAGACATTAACCTCTTCCTCTATGCCGACGACTACGACGATGGGGACGGTGACGGCGGTCAGGCCTCCCCGGAGGACGGGCCCGCCAAGAAGAAGAAGAAGACGAAGAAGATATTTGGGGAAGTAGACGTCATGATCGCGGAGCAGGCAGCTAGGGGAAGAGGCCTGGGGAAAGCCGCTGTGAAGGTCCTCCTCGACTTCGTGAGCAGGGGAATCGGACACATAGTGCAGGAATACAGCGCGAGCCAGGGCGGGGACGGGCGGGAGCCGCCGCACATCGAGATGACCAGGCTTGTGGCGAAGATCAAAGAGTCCAATGCGGCAAGTAGGGCGCTGTTCAAGAGTGCGGGCTTCGTCCAGGCGAAGCCGGCGAACTACTTTGGGGAGATCGAGATGGTCATGCCTTTCTCGGAGTGTCCGAGGCTGCACACGGGCGATGCGGGCAGGTATAGGCAGTTGGAGTATAGGGGATCCGCAGGGACGTAGAAGACAGAGGACATACACGCCCTTGCGTGAGATCCGAGGTGAGCGTGTAAGGGGAGGGCGAGCCGACCGTGTCATTACCCCCTTCCAGTACCACTGGGGGATGGAGGGTGTGAGCATCGGGGTCCTTGTGGCTCGCTCTGATACACCTAGACGGGGCCGCAATGAGGATTGAAAAAGGTGGATCGAATCAGTAAAGTCTTCAAATTCGTGACTGTTAAAAAGACGAGGCTGTCAGAGGCCTTCCAGAACCCAAGCCACTCCCAGTCTTCTCTATGAATCTCATGCTTCGCTAGTATTACATCTCAGTGTATAGTATATAAAGAAAACGGCGTTGGGGGTATCATATACCACGAGCCTCACCGAGGCTCTCCGCTGGATATTAAGAATGAACTTTAGACGACACGTCTCCTCGACTGCCTTGCGGTGGTGTATTCACTTCTTCCAGAATTTCCACCACGGCTTCTCCCCGCCGATGTCCCTCCCCCGCCTGCTCTCCCTCTTGACGACTTCATCGCGGCCCATAATACGCCAGTAGTATACGGGGATCCCCGTCACCACAAACGCAACGACGATCAGCGTCTGCAGCGGCTGCGCAAAGACGGCCCTACTAAGCAAGAAAAGGCTCACGCAGCAAAAGATGATGGGCGTCGTGATCCACGTCTTGTATGGCCTCTCTAGCCTAGGCTCCCGCACGCGCAGCACGATGAGTCCCAGCACCGTGATGAAGTAGAACGTGTAACCGGCCACGCCGTAAAACGTCACCAGCGTTGAGAACTCGCCGACGGCCACGTACGCGCCCGTAAGCACACAGTTGAGGATGAGGGCGTACGCCGGCGTGTAGAATAGCCCTGCGTCCGAGTCGGCCACAAGGTTCCGGATGCGCTGGGCGAGGCGGCTTCGCGTGCGCTGCGTGGAGAGGGCGTGTGGCTCAGTCTCGCGGAAGCCGATGCGACTGAAGATGGCCGGGACATAGCCTTCCTTACCCGCTGCATAGATAAGGCGCGAGGAAGTGAAGGTGGACGAGTTGAGGGCGCCGAGACACGAGGCCGAGACTACAAGGGCAAAGACGAATGCCCCAACGGGTCCGAACACTTTGGAGCCGAACATCACAGCCACTGTGTTGGTGGCGTTGACCGCATCAAGAGGCAAGACAAGGAAGTAGGCCACATTCGCAAGGACGTAGCCTAGGATGACTAGGGGCATTGCCGAGTGTATTACACGGGGCAAGTCACGGGTGGGATTGCGAAACTCGCCAACGACATAGTTTGTCTGAACAAGACTCAGATTAGCATCTCAATTCTGCACCGCGATGTGAACGAAGTGTAAAAGATAGAGAGAGGGGAACTCACGTTATCCCAGCCATCATATGCCCAAAGCCCGGCATACAGCGCCAGAGCCCAGTGCGACATGTCCGTGGATGTCCCCTGGAACCAGGGGCGTTCCTTCCAATCCCGACTCGCCTCCCCCGACGAAGAGAATCCAGTCGCCGCCACAACGATGCCGATGACGGTCACACCGATGAGCGCGATGAATTTGAGGAACATGAGCCCGTCGTTGATGCGCGTGCCCAGCTTGGTTGACACGGTGTTGAGGAACGTCACCAGCAGAAGCCCTCCCATTGCCACGGCCTTGTTGACCCACGGGCTGATGGCCTCGGTGTCGGCACCCACGACCGCGCGGATGAGGTACTCGCCCATGATGATGGCAATGATAGCTGCACTCCCCGGCTTGAGTACCAGGACCGCGACCCAAGCAAATAAGAACCCTATCATCTCCCCGAAAATCTTCGCTAGGTACACCTGGGCTCCGCCGTTCAGGGGTATCGCTCCGCCCAGCTCGGCATAGCTCGCCGCTCCCGTCCACGCCAACACACCCGCGACCACCCACACCACAAGTGCGGCGCCGGGTGAGCCCACGTTCGAGCTGACCTGACTAGGCGACGAAAAGATGCCCGAACCGATGATTAGGCCCACCACGAGCGACAGGCCGTTCATGTATGTCAGCGTCTTGTGCTTCTCCAGCGACGCGCCGCCCAGTCCGCCTCCCTGCGACCTTCCGGGAGCGGATGCGCCGATGGGTGCGTACCCGCCGGCGCCAGTCGTCGAGCTCAGAGGGAATAGGTTCGCGGCGAAGTCGAAGTTCGAGGAGACGGAGTAGGACCTCCCGTGCATGCCCCTGGCAGCCGGATTTGCGCTGTTTAGCGGGTCCTCCTGCTCGAGAGAGGCTCTCCGAGAGGAGGAGAGGCTTGGGCGGGACGAGGGGGCTTCGGAAGCATGGTCGAGGTCGCCGCCGCTGGAACTAGCTAGCGAGGCCAGCTCTAGCGAGTCCCGCGGGTAGGAGGGGAGGGTAGAGGAGTACTGAGCCGCCATGGCAGGCGTAGGCGTCTGCGATAGTCGTCTTCGGTTTCGATGGGCGCCCTGACCCAAAGATGAAATGGGCTAGGCAGCAAGAGAGTTGTGGGTGTCTCCGGAATTACTCGATCGATTCCTTTTTCATCTCGCGATTGTAAGAGGCGGAGCGACAAAGAAGGGATGATACTTGAAGCGCGTGAAGGTCTGCAACCAGATCGAACGGCTGCATAAAGAGAGGATTTGTTGGTACCAGACGGAAGCGCGGCGCGCGAGACTAGCGAATCTTGAGGGTTTCGTCGAGAGCGTGAGGCAAAAGCAAGCCGGCGAGCCAAGTGAGCAGGTCCAAGGCAGAGATATATATCCACAGTGGATAGAAAACAATTGTAAGACAGATTACAAGTAATTATGGTCTGGAATATTGCCTTGGATCAAGGACACGCAGGGCTGAAAATTGTTTAATCAAGTATGCAAGGCGAATAATGAAAGGAGAAGAAGGGATGAAATGTATTGTCCCATGGGGTTTTGGACACTGGATTGACCAGCAGAGCGGTGGGCAGGTGCATTTCGAGATGACCGCATTCAGGGTGGAGCATTTTAGGCGATTCACATCTGGGGCTCAAGAGCGACCTGGCACACTGCACTCTCGGCTATTGACACCCGCTTTGGCTCTCCAACGCCCTGTGTTAATGTTCCGCTCAGCATCGCAGGAAGTGTCAATCCATCCCTTCCATGTTGACTTGGCACGGGCCCCCATGTCCCAAGTTTCAACTACCATTGTTGTCCATGTGAATGCTGACATAAGCCTTCCACATTCACAGTTCGACTTCATCCCTCCCATAGTAAACATGCTTCCCGAGAACCCATCGCGCGGTTGAGATAATAACCCGGACATGTGAACATACCCCGGTATGCCCCTCGACGACTACGCATCGATAGGCGGGGGCGGTGCCCTCCGCCTAAAGGGCGCAAAGATTGCGAAGCCCAAGAAGAAGAAGAAGAAGAAGAGCAAGGACAAGGGCGACCTAATCGAGAAGGCGCTGTCACCTTCTGGTGGCGAGGAATCGACGCTGGTGCGGAAGGGGAGCAGCGAGGAGGCTGATGATACGGCGCGGAGGAAGAAGAAGGAGAGGAGCGTGGATTCTCGTGATGGGGACGCAGGCGCAGAGGAGGAGGATAGACCAATACCGCAAAAGACGGAGGCGCAGAGGCGCCTTGAGGAAGTGAAGAGGAAGCGGGTATGTTATTTCTGCCCCTCAATTTTATCTTGGCTCTTTTCTTTCGTGCTCGTTCTTGTAAGAAAAGGGAGGACCATTTCGCCTTGTCAACTGGGCATAGCTGACATGTTATTTCTAGTTCCTCGAACTCGCTGAGAACCCGGAATCGAGACCCGAACTTCTGAAGACGCACAAAGAGCGGGTAGAGGACCTGAACAGCTTCCTCTCGAAACTCTCCGAACATAACGACATGCCGAAGATTGGTCCTGGCTAAGAGTTGTTGGGCGGCGTGAACTACCTGGAGTTTCGTAAGAAGGGGGCGTTTCGGGCGCTCTTTATATCGCACAACTGGGTTCCCGGGTCTTCCCTCTGCGCTGTAGAATACAATGGAGGCGAACATCTTTCAAGTCGGATCTCTTGACACTTTTCAACGTCATCGAAATGCATCCCGTCAGCTATTCCGCACAGCGAGCGCCAGCCCGGGTTTCTGGACCGGGCATTACGATCAAGATATTGCGTACTTGGGACTTGAAGTCACTTGCAGCTGTCATCAGACGTGAAGAGTAGGAGTATCACACCACAGGACAGACTTAGGACACAGTATGCCGAAGCAACCATATACTGAGATTTATGCATCTTCTCGTCGACGTATCTGATATGTACGAATTGTATGTAAGGATCGTATGTACTGCTACCTACCCATTCTCTATGTTCCCGTGTGTAATGATTGTGTTGTTCCAGTTTAGATCTGCGCCAACGCGTATAAAAAAAAGCCTATATAGATCCTCCCACCTTGACAAGTTTTCCCACTTGTTCGAAGAACCCATTAAAAATTCCGTTCCGCTATGAATGAAGCCCAAGTTCAACGCAGTGACCAGTCTATGCAATAATTTCGTGCTCGCTCTCGTCCACCAAGTGTCAAAAGGAATGTGGCACTTCGCGGGAAGCCCCGATACGCCCGAGCTATCCGCTGGGCAATTCTTCAAGTAGCCCCTTCACGAAGTCACACTCCTCAGCCCATTCAAAGCAGGAACAAGGCACCGGCGACGGCGCCGATGAGAGCGGGCAGCGCACCCGAAACCTGGCTCGGCGCAGCACCCTGTAGCGAAGGATCGCGGCCGCTTCCGGTGGGCTCGGGCATCACATCGTAGAAGGAGGTGGAGGTGACGATGGTCACGTCACCGTTAGCGTGGGTGGACGTGCTGATGTGAACAGTAGAACTGCGGCTTCGGCTGGTCGAGTCCTTTCGAGGGGTAGTGGTGGACGCTAATACGAATGTTAGCTAGTAGTCCCAGAGACGTCTGTTGATAAAAGTAATTTTATATAAAGATAGGAGAAAACAAGACGCACTTGCGCCATGTCATTCTTTGGATTCCCCTCGAATTCAAGGATAATCAACGATGGTGTGGTCTCATGAACCGCACGGAGTAAACGGGGAGTAAACTCGCTAGGCCAGAATCCAACCACGTACCGGGTTGTCTAGTAGAAGAAGAAGGGGAGGGAGAGCGAGTAGGAGAGCTTGATGGAGTGGTAGGGCGCTGATCCGAGGATCTTGAAGGAGATGGAGAAGGCGGCTCGTCCGCCGACGGCGACGTACCAGGCTCATCATCGTCCGGGGTGGGAGTAGGTCGCGGGGGGTTAGGAGTAGACCGAGACCTGCTAGTCGGAGGAGGCTCCTCCGTGGTGGGCGGCTCAGTTGGAGGCTCAGAAGGCTCGGCGGTGGGTTCCGGCTCGTTGGGCGTGGACGGAGTGGTCGGGTCGGCTGTGGAGTTTCCGTTGTTCTGGCGCTTGGCAAGCTGGGCGATGGAGGTTGCGAGCTCCGCATGGTCATCGTGGAGCGCCTGGACGGCGTCTCTGTCGGTCGGGAAGACGCCGTGCTTGTACTTCTCCGGCAGGTGGTCGTGGAGGAGCTTGTGCAGAGCCTCTGGCGATGCCGAATCAAGGAGACGCGAGAGGGTCGATTCGTGCTCAGCCGTGTCAACGTCACTCGCCCTGTTATGAAGACAGTGTATCCTGGGGCCGAGGGCAAGGGTGAAGGTCACCAGCATGCCGAAGAGCACCGCAAGGATGATTCGCTTGTGAGTGGCCATTTTGCGCCTTTGATTGGGAGCGTGGGCGGGATGAGGCAGGTCTGTCTTCTGGTGACTCTGAACACGACGCTTCTCTTCTTCGACACCTGGGTAGCCAGACTGCGGCGTGGTATCATGAATAAGAGGGTTGGACGCCATTATCAAGGTAGGAGGAGGCAATGTTTGATGAGCAGGAAACAACGTAATAGAGAGAGGGTGTTGACGGAAGACGGCTTGGCAATTATCAATGCCTGTTCCGAAGGCTGTCGAAGATCGAACGTCTATAAACAAAAGCGTTGCCTCTTCTTGTGTGGACACAGGTGTTAGCGTTTGCTCGCCGTACTCCGAGTGGCAAACTTGGCGCAGAAAGCTGGCACCAAGCTAAATGGTTCGAAAGTGTGGCGGTCTCACTAAGAGCAGCGAGGCGTGGGAGCGGCGGATTCTGTGCGGTCGAGAGCTATCCCTAGTGCATGCGCAGAGAAACAAGGGGTCCAGGAAAGTTTCACTGTTGAGGGACAAGAGCTAATATAGACCTGACTGGTCGAGTTGAAGAGGAGGGTTTTAGTCGGGAGAAAAAGAGCTGCAACCGATCCATGGAGACCGGAGAGTTTGCGACGCCACGGCTTTTAGCTTTACTTGACAGGACTCCGTAGTAGACTAGGTATGCGGACCTGGAAGTATCTGCTGGACGGAACCCGGAGTCCGTCGTAGTGGGGCGGGTGGGTGTTCGTAAAAAGACAGAGGCTGGTTCCAGGTTCAGGTCGCTGCACTGACGTATGTAGAGGGGGAGGTGGATCCGGGTGGTCCACACACGTACAATGGACACGACCTGGCAACAGAGACAGCCCCGGAATCCAAAGGGAAGGTGATGCGATGCAAGGATGACGGCGCCGTACCCCGCCTGCATGTACGAGTACATATAAACAATACACTGTAACACCATTCCATCAAGGACGGGAGCGAGTGACACCTTTGCTTCGCACACCAATACCGCCCCGACTGGGTGTGGGAGGAGAGTGCTTCGGCCTAATCTTTTGGCCACGAGGATCCCACTGTGGAGGTGCACGATAATACGGACTCAGCTGAAAAGGCCCAGCCTAGCACACTGCGACTAATACGAGAATGGACAAAGTCGAGCCCCTCTAACAGGACCGCCAAGGACCTCCAACCGGGGACCCTTGTCAGGTCGGCGGAGCATTTTATCACGAAGATTTTCGAAGCTTCGGGAGGCCTGATGCCGCCTGTCCGCAGCCCATACTCCAGGATGCGATTGACATCCATTCTTGTTTGCGGCGTCCAATATTGAAGCGGTGGACTTGCCCTGGCTTTTGGCCACGACCTGAGTTTAGCCATTTTGGCGATTAAGAGTCGGCAGATGGCCTACTCAATTTATTCTAGTCGCATTCCTTGGAAGCTGGTGGCGTGCAGTTGTGGAATGGTGGAGTCTCTCAAGTTCAATGTTGCAGTCAAGTGTGCCCTCTGACGAATCTCCGGGTACATGTACTGTATTCTAGTGGACCTGGCTCTGTGCCATTGATTTGATGTTCCATTTCGCATCCGTTGGTATCTTATCCCTTCAACTACAGTATCAATGATGAGAATGGCCTGGTACACTACTAAATTAGACAGTCCGGAACAACCACCGGACGTATTCAGGCATTTGTACGACCCAAGGAGCAGAGAGTAAGGGCAATAATCAATCCTCCAATATCAACTGCCGCTTCTGAAAGAAACAACATCCATGTCTCAATGACATCACACCAGGTTATTGGCTGTCCCAAGAATTGTCCGTCGGTCAGCACAGTAATTCGGTCTGTACGGTCATGGTGTGTTTCATATTCTTCTTATAGCCGCTCGACTCGTGTGTTGACACACTGAACACACAATTCATACTATTGAGCCACGGGCTCCAAGAGCACGGAGTTCGCGATGGAGATCCGTTCCCTATGTGCAGGGATACGGTGCAGGTACGGAGTCAGTGTAGGGTTGTCGGACTAAAGCACGCACCATCTTCCCATTCCGCGTTAGTAGTGTTGCCCCTATCTTCATGTTCGCATCGTTTCAATGAAAGATGTCTTAGACAGCCACGGTCTTCGTGAAGCCCTCTTCATTATAATATACCACTTCACAATGGACGCCTCATCTGTCGACGCTTCTATTAGCGAGACCCTGTATCCGGAGCTCGATGCTGCTAATCCTAACGGGCGACCCGCCACTGCACACGTCCCTGGCCTTCGCCCGATCCGCCCTCTTCTAACACGGCGTTCTTCAGTTGGCTCCGATAACACGACTGATGACGATGACGATGACGATACCCGTTGCGAGAGCGAGGATGAAGAAGATTACGAGTCGCCCTGCCCTCAGCCTTTAGCTTTAACGCGCAAACGTACCCTCGACGAAAGCCAGGCAGCCCGGCGAAAGCGGATGAGAACGGATCAGCTAGCATGCAGACGAGTGGCAGAATTAGAGGAGGAGCTCGATGAATTAGAAGCCGGGATGATCCAGATGATAGCATGCGCCCTTGCAGCGGTTGTCATTGCCTTTGATACTCTGGGGACGCGGAGCGACAACGCCGTCACCGGCAGCGTAATCTGCCGGGCGGTGAAGCTTGTTCAAGACGATTTCTGGCCGGAGATGGGGACAGAATGTCTCATGAAGGCGTGTGATCTCTTTGAAGAGACTAGTAAGGCGTCGGTATACTGCGCCCTCCTTACTCGGGACAGGAGGAGGAACTGGCTAGCACACCACGACATCGTGATACCTGCGAGATCCGGTACCTTGACAAAGGTGGACAAACCGTAGACTAAGCAGGCTACATGCAATTGGATTACTCACGGCCATAGAATCAAGCGCTGATTCGGGGTTCAAACGCTCCCGCTCCGTGGCGCAATACTTTACCATACATGAACCACGTTATTCGTTGCAATAGGCCACGCTCGTTCAGATCTATTTTTGGTTTCTAAGGGCGCGGACGAAGAGTGTGTGCCACGGTTCTAGTTTCCAAACGAACTTGGGCTATTCGGATCAATGCCTCTGCAAGTGCAGCAAAACCTCGTACCTCGACTGGCTATACCTAACTCTGGCATGTTTTTCATGATGTGTTTTCCGTATACGAGGCTCGTATACCGAGGATGAGGTCATGAACTGTGGGGATCACGACCAATGCTCGCTTCGAGGAATTCTCTTCTCCACAGCCGTCTCCGCCATAGCTCCCCGAAACTCAAGATAAAGGGAGATGACAAGGGAAGCGTACTCAGCGACGGACGTGCCATACTCAGAACTCAATCAGCATCCTATCGGTGGAAACCCGGGGAGAGACAAGCTCACGATTGAAGTCCGAGATCGGTTTCGGAATGCTAAGGAAAGGACGCGGTTTCGAGATGTGCACGCTGGCTCTTCTAGTCAATCTTTATCGGTTCCGCGTATCCACCCGTAATCGACGGTTACCGCTGTGATTGACACGCGGGTCGGCACTGGGGACAGTGGACGACACTTATCGGTCGAAATGGAGAGTGCGAAATGATTTCCAGCAATGCGCGCTGAGCCCAGTTCAGTTCAAACTCGCCATTACCTTCAATTCGAACCGTCACTGTCCGTTCAATAGTCGCGACTGCCTGCGGCCATCGTGTCTGCCACCCGCTGAGTAGCACGTTCCCTAGCGCCAGTTGCTATTGATGCGTTCGTATGATTTTGATAGCTTCCTCCTGAAAGCGGGTTCAAATGTTGACGAAATACGGAGGTGCACCTCACAGCTGCCCCTCCTGTGGATTATGTAATGACCTTGGTGCCTGGTTTCGGTTCAGGTCAGTCCACGTTGTATTGCTTGCTCCACGTCGTTCCCGCCAGGTCGCAACTTCATGTGATACGCCGATAATACCACCCAATCCAATGAGTTGACGTCGCCCACTAATACTTATCGTACTCTTGGCTTCCTTCCAGCTTCAATGTCAGCTTCAATCATACCTGAACCTACACTTACTGTAGTCACCATTGCGCTACACCAAACGCCCGCAGTTCGACTTCTCCGCTGATACCATGACAGCAAAATAAACCCTTTTCGGACCTCCTGAAATCCGCAACAGGACTCTTTCGTTCGTTTCCACTTGGCACATGCCCGGTCCTTCTGCCAGAGTCTTGACGCCGCCAAAGGGCCCGATATGCCCCAGCAAGACCGGCTAGCACCGTCACAATCCCAAGCCGACGCAGACCAAGACGATGCCTTTGATCTGCGCCCGTTGACGCGGTCGCCCCATCCATACCACCACCGGAGCTCTGACCTTTTCGATGCATCCGACCGCTTCGCCTACAATGGCATCGCCCGCCCGCCGAGGTTACCGCACCCCGCCGGACCTGAATCCGACCTCTTGTCACGGCGCTCAAGGTTCCCCAGAGACTCCCCTTTGGCGAGTGATAGCGGCACGGAAGCCGACGATGAGCATTTCTTAAAAGGACTGCCTGCTCCGAAGGCGCGTTTACACAAAGGCCTCCGCGGACGCCATGAGCCAGTTTCGGGAACGTCTAGCCCCACCTTATCTCCCACAATACCCGAGAATGATGTCGCTGAACTGGGAGAGAAGTTATCAGGACCTGTAAAGGATGAGAAGCGACATACTGTGGACAGGATACGCCAGGCGAGGATCGCTGTGAGGAGATATATCGAGGTTGCCTTGCTTGCATTGTTGGTTCTGATGGTAGTGTCCGGTCGGCAAGTGCAGCCGCTCGTGAGGCTATGGTTTCCAGGTATGTACGATCTTGACGGTGCTCAAGCGCTACGGACATATGCCATATGCTAATGTAATGTGACAGAATGCCTCCTGTCTCTATCTATCATGGCGCTTCTCGTGGCCTTATACCCTCTTCGGCTGATACTATGGGCGCATGGGCATCGCTCTCCGCGCCATTGGATCCCCCTTCGCTTTCCAAAATCCTTCGACCCTGCCGCCATCTTATACCCGCAATCCATCACTATCCTCACCACCTTACTTGTCGCCACCGAGAAGCCGACTTTAGTCCTCCCAAACCTGATACTCAGTCTTTGCACCCTCCCCGAGCAGGTCGTTCCTTTCATTGCCAGCGACTCATTAAACCCGGTACACTGGCTGGTTACATGCACGCCCTTACTCTGGGCCACTGCGCGCGGAGCGCCCCATGTTGTGTACGACGACAAGTGGTCTCTTCTGAACTCGCAGAACGTTTCTCCAGCCCAGATGACTTTGCTTTACCCTCTCCACCAGTGTCTGCGCCATGTCCTCCGCCGACTCACGACGACAAGCCTTCTACCTGCGGAGCTCGAGCTTTTTTCAGTGTCACTGATCGACCTGCTCCTGCTCACGTCTTCGCCTCAGATGCGAATCCTCAAGGCTTTACTTTGGGGCGGTGGCCTCAGTGTCCTAATTAGTTGCGGCCAGGTCATAATCTGGGGCATCGCACTGGCGCGAGTCCCCAAGTGGCGGTTCAAGCGGGATGAGCCTATGACGACCTACCCATTTCTCATTAGGTATATTCGCAAACTCCTCTTTTGGAGAGGGTCCCGGCAAGGGGCTCATGGCCACTCTTTGAGGTCACGCAATAGTATGAGCTCCTCCGAGGACTCCGAGGACAGCATTCTCCCGCGGAGACAGCTTCGGCTTCCCCCGTTCCCACCATTCGGAGATGCCCCTTGCGAGGCCGAAGATGCCACTACGGATCAGAACGGTCTACCGGCGAAAGAGCTACCGGATACGTGCCTGGTCAGCCGCAGGAATACATTCCCCTCGATCATGTCTGCTGAGAGGGCGAAGAAGCTCTTCCAGACCCATACGCCGTCTGGCCGAAGAAGGAGGGCGGCGTCTATGTCGGTTCGCGCATTCTTTGGGTTGACCCAGTCGCAGGCCGCAGCGAAGAAGTGGGTGTATGCAGCCTATCTCTACGTCGCGATCGCCCTGGTTATCCTGGGACCTGTACGAAGCTACATCACGCACTATGCCCTTGACGGACAGGAAGCTATCGGCTGGGCCTTGGGGTATCTGTTCGGCAATATCAACTGGTTCAGGTTCAAGGTCACCACTGAGAACCTCAACTGGTGGATTCCCCTACCACCGAGGGTCGAACCTGGGGCCAGTTATACCATAGATGGGGGCTGGGTACAGCATCTACGTCTTGAGATTATTGGGTCTGCCAGCACCAGGCTAGCCATTGCTGCATACTGGCTCGCTATCATCGTGGCTGGACTGTTCACAGTCTACCGCCTCCAGGGGATTTATGAAGTCGACACCCGGCGCAAGGTCTTCCATTTCATGATGGTGGGCATGTTCCTCCCAACGACATACGTCGATCCTGCATTTGCAGCCTTGTCCCTCGCCATCGCTCTCGCCATATTCCTCATCGTCGACCTCGTGCGTGCGAGCCAACTCCCGCCGTTTTCAAAGCCCATCGCGAGTTTCTTAGCCCCCTACGTGGACGGGAGAGATTTTCGTGGGCCTGTCGTCATATCCCACATCTTCCTACTCATCGGGTGCGCCATTCCGCTGTGGCTGACCCTCGCCTCGCTCCCGCGCATGTCCGAACCGGGCGCCCTCGCGGGGTGGGAGGTGCCCACGAGGGAGGTGAGCATGGTCTCGGGCCTGATATGCGTCGGCCTGGGAGATGCCGCGGCCTCGCTCATCGAACGCCGCTGGGGCCACAGGAAGTGGCTTTGGGGCGGGGGCAAGAGCTTAGAGGGTAGCGCGGCCTTTGCGACGGCGGTCTTCGTCGGCATCCTGTGCGCCAGCTTGTGGCTACGGCTAGGAGGGTGGTCGTCGTCGGGCCGACCGGTCCTGGGGTGGTCGGCGGAGGCCGCGGGCGCCGGGGTATGCGCTTCCGTGGCGAGCCTGACGGAGGCGGTGCTCACTGGTGGTAATGACAACGTAATCGTGCCGGTCGTGTTATGGACCTGCGTGAAGAGCCTTGGGCTATAGACAAGAACGGCGGTAATGGGACCTTTTTCTTTTGGGCTCACCGCCAGGAACCCCTTGCAGTTGAGAGCTGCGCGGAGGGTAGTTGAGGAATCGGACGGTTTGTAGAATCAAAAGGACTCTAGATTTGGCTACCAAAGGCGTTTGGGGGGGTACTATGCCGGTTGTTTCTGTCATGAGTTCTATATCATGATACAGCAGGGACCTCGGGGTTTCCGCTGCGAAGGTTCATACTGGCCAAAGGCCATAATATAATATGTCACCCTTTAAGCATTGCGAAGGACAAGTGAGCGATCTTATCAAGGCTCTTAATTCTTTACTCTAGGTTCTTTCTCTATGGAGGCTGATGAATATAAATATATCTATTAATTCCGAACCCACGGACACATACATAAGTGACCCCTCGCGCCCGTTGATGGTAGTCGGTTTGGGGAAAATGGTGCCAAAGAGTTGCAGAGTTGCACACCGCGCGCAAGATAGGCAGCACGTGCTTTATCATGTCTCGGTGTCCTCAAGGATCGCTTCCATCTCGTCCCTGCGGAATGGCACGCTGATGAGCTCCGTACCGAGAGCGTCTTTCCTACTAGTTATCATCTGGTGGTCAAGGAACCTAGCGAGTTCCGTCAGTACACATGTGGTGGCGATGGAAGAAAAGAAAGTGGGGAGGAAACAAAAACGTACTCTCTTAGGACCTGCCGGAAGGCCATCTCCGAGCTCGATCCAACAAAGGACTCCACGGCCTTCTTATACAGGATCCGGTACTCGATGCCGGGATTCTCGTCGCCGTCGCGGGCCCCGTCGCCGTCGTCGGCGGCCGCGAGGACCTCGGCGAGCAGCAGGGCGTACAGGCCTCGAGCCGCCTGCGTTAGACTTCTCAGAACGGCAGACACGGCCTCGCGACCGCCGGCGCGGCGCGCGGCGCGGCCGAGTAGCTCATGCACGTCGTCGACGACGTCGAGCTCGGCCAGCAGAGGCCGCAGGGTGGTGGCGTCGTGGAAGGCGAAGTTGAATGCGGAGCGCAGGGAGATGTCCCACAGGAAGGGGAAGTCCGGGGTGTCGGCGGAGCAGAGGAGGCGAATGTGCGGGTGGGCGGCGAGGTGGGATAGGGTGGCCTGGAGGGCGGGCTTGCGCAGGGGCGGGGCGTCGATGGAGTTGACGAGGACGGTAAGCGTGGCGGGTTGGGTTGCGGTTTGCAGGCGAGCGGCGATGGCCTGGAGGACGAGGGCGGGCTGAGCAGAGGGCGGGGGGCTGTCCGGGTCGAGCGCGGCGTATAGCGTGGCAAGGATCTCGCGGGCGGTGATGGTGCGCACGTACCCGTTGACGACGACGACCCTGTCGCTTTTGGTAGCGCGGTTCGTGTGGGCATGCCGCGCGAACCGCTCTAGTAGGTGCTTCTTGGAACCCACGCCGTACAGGCACACAGTGAAGCCCTGCGACAGCTCAAACTCCCACTGCGGGAACGAGCCGACGTGGACGGACTCGAGGAACTCGATGTCGCGGGCGTGCGGGTCCTCGCGGTCCCGGTAGAAAGTGAAGTACTCGTCGTGGGTGAGCAGCTCGAGCGACCCCAGCGTGTTGTCGGACGTCTTGGGTTTTCCCGGCTTGTTGTCGAAGAAATACATCTCGTGCGGGGGCAGGTCGCGCGGCGGCGTCGGGGACTTTTGGCGGCGCGGCCTGCCTCTCCTCCGGGCGGGGGTCTTGGACGGCGTGTCTGCTGCGCTTGCGTCGCCGGCCGCCTCGGTATCTTGCTCGCCTTCTTCGCCCTCATCATCGGAATGGTTGTAGATGGCCTGAGCGAGGTCTACGGCTTCATCGTCGGAGGACTGGTCGTCGGCTACAACGCTTTGGATGAGGGTGCGCATGGACTTCTTGCGGGCTGAGCGGTCGGCGGCATTGCGCCGCCTGGGGGTAATGGCGGGAGCAATGGTCTTGGTGGGAGTAACGGTCGCAGGCTTGTTCCATCTTGCGCTCCGCGACGGCGTCTCAACGGTTTTCGTGACTGGGGTGGCGGCGGCTTTGGGCCTTCCTCGTTTTCTAGGGGTCGAGACGGCCGGGGCAGGATGGGGATCGGGCTCGGAGCCTGGTTCTGGTTCAGAAGTGGGCTCTCTAGATATCGTAGGCTCTTCCCGAGTAGTCTTCCGTCTCTTGGTGCTGGGCGGGACATCCTCGTCCCCAGCCATCTCCCTGAGCTTGAGCGATGGGTTCCGCTTCCTCCTCGACCGCCGCCCGTCAGACGCTGGGGTAGGCTCGGTCGTTACTTTTCGCCGAGGCATTGTGGTAGAAATTTGTGAGATTTGAATGCGCAAGGTGAGTGAGTCCGAAGTCGCTGAGGCCTGGCTCTGGTTAATCTCTTCCTTATTGAAACAGACTGTACATGGCGCAGTAGGTATTATAAGCTGAAGCGTAGTTGAGGATTGATGTCGTGGAACGCGTGAAGTTCATTAGTTTGACGCGGGAATTGGACAGTGAGGTCACCAGGAACACTGTAGGCGCGGTGGCACGTGCACCCCTTCAATACTTCACTTCTCGTCAATCAACTTCAGAAGTCCATGTCTACTCATAGCATCTCCAAACGGCGCTCACTTCGCATACACATCGGTGTTTATAATATTCACTGTCTGGCACATTCAACTGATACTACTACTCTATTTTGAACCGTGACACTAGATGGCGGCTGCATCCGTTTTGTTTTACCTTGCTAATATCAACCCAACCTGCTTCATACTCAACCCACATCTGCAGTCATTTAAGGTCGAACTACACAACGCAGCAGCAACATGAAGCTTCTGTAAACTTGGAAACCAATTGAACCCCATTCTCTCCCTTGCAGAAATTATCGATCCCGCGTCTTTGCCGAAGCCATGAGCGGCTTAAATCTCAACCTCTCCGCCTCCCTAAATGTCTTCAAGCTCATCGTCCGGCCTACACTCTGTCTACCGCACCACACGATAGCCACCTTTGCCGACCTCCCCATCCCGCTGGATTCAGTCTTTAAGCAGCAGGGCATCAAGGCGGACATCCGCGCCGTTGTGCTGGACAAGGATGACTGCTTCGCATACCCTCATTCGAACGAGGTGTATAAGCCGTACAAGGTAGATAGTTTACCTGCCAGCTACTCGTCCGTAGAGTTAGTATTTGAATGCACAAGACAAGCATAATAACCGCCACCTACTTCTAGGAACACTTTCAGGCGCTGAAGGATGCTTATCCCGGGCGGCGCCTCCTGATCGTATCGAATACGTCGGGCGCCACGTCCCATGACCCGGACAGGAAGCTCGCCGAGGCAGTGGAGAAGGAGACTGGCGTCCCGGTGCTGAGCCACAGTGACAAGAAGCCGGGGTGCTGGCCCGAGGTCATGGAGTACTTCAAGAAGCATCCGGAGACGGGCGTGACGCACCCGTCCCAGGTCGCCATTGTCGGCGACAGGCTCACGACTGATGTCATGATGGCTAACATGATGGGCAGTTGGGGATTTTGGGTCAAGGACGGCGTCGTGCCCTACGGCCAGAAGAGCATAGTAAGTTGTGACTTGTGCCTCTGACC
>JAXQGT010000072.1:0-19234 GCA_037040375.1 Basipetospora sp. M8501
GCCCGCACCCCCTCGGCCGAGCTTGCTGTAAAACTCGGGCACGTCCTATTGTTGTCTTTTGTTAGCCACAGCTTGTTCCTTTCTAGGGCAAGGTAGGTATGGAAGTGGGAGGAGCTGATGGGGAAGGGTGGGCCTTACCGCGCCGTCTTCGAACTCAACGACATAGCGATGGGGTACGACGAGCTTCTGGGCGAAGGCCCCCGCCGCGGCCGCGGCGAGGGGCAGCAGCACACTTCCGCGAACCATGACGGGCTTGGTGGGAAGGTGAGTTGAGCGCCGGGCGAGTTACGGAGAAATGCAAGTGTCGTCGCTGCGAATGGCGGTTTCTTCCGATCGCCAACCTAGAAAATTCCGGCTCTGTTTCAAGACGGCTTTTTCGAAGGGATGGGGGACGTTTGACTTCAGTTGTCCACGACCATGACTTCCCAACGAGATACCGGCGGGCTGCGAAGTTCAAGTGAGACGGGAGGAGAGAAGGAGGGTCCATCATCAAGGGGTGGCAGAAGGGGGGATATCATGGATACATATCCTTCTTCTTTCACGGCGGGCGGTACGCCTCCGGAATGAAGACCCGTGTAGATTACAGTTTGCCCGCGTGTGACCAACTGGTTCCCGAGCCTTTAGTCTTTCGCCATTTCCCACCTGTGATAGGCGTACGAAAGTACTCCCGCGTGCTACGCGCGCCCCCTGTGGGCGAACCTTGCAAGATGGACCCACCGCCTCGGGAAGGGCAAGGCGACGGCCAAAGCAAAAGTGCGGAGCCGGGGTGTAATGCTGTCCGGAATGAGTGAATTGTGCGGAGCAGACTAGCATCACGATCTTGGCAGCTCGGCGGGTTCTCTAGTATGGAATAGAGACAATTGCTAGAACGGCGCGCCAAACCCCCCCGTAGGCTCAGGCAGGAAGGGGGTGAAGGAAGACAAAAGCCGTGGCTCTCGAAGAGATTAATTAATTGCTGTATAGAGCGCGTGCTTGAACCGTGGATTAGCATGGTAGCATCGCCTTTCCGAATGGCAATATAGGCGGAGAATACGGAGTATATCCCTCTCTCGACCTTCCTGTAAGAGTCTCTTAATTAATTGACCAATTGCCGTGATGACAACCTCCATCAAGCTCAGACTCGCCGTAATAAAGAGAGATCAAAGAGCGTCACCCAGGCGGACGATGGGAGGTCGCGCGACTCTCTGAGAGTGTGTTACTCCATAGCTGCGGTGATGTCCATCTCACATAGAACGAGCGAGATATTCTTGCTCGTTGCATTGTATACACATAATAATACGGGCAGTGCTGCAGCCTTTCGGCCCAACCAAAACTTGATAGTCCATGCTTATCACCCTTTGGGTGCGCTGGAGGGGCACCCCTTGGTATGCGCCGGTTGCTTGGACCGCTGATCCCAATATGCTCGATAACATGAACCACGAAGTGTAAATCCTTTGCAGACTCATGCGGAGACAGATGAGGAGAATGTGCGGAGTATGGGGTAATAATACTCTACTCGGTAATAGTTCCTGGGCTTTCCCCGCGCAGGGCGAACTCGAGGGTTACGGTTGACACGGCGGAGGAGAGAGAACTTGCAGCCCGGCCGGCTGAGAGTTGCTGGTTGGGGGGATTTCGTTGCCGCATGATCCATTGATGGGATTTGATATTGGATATTGGTGTGGGTAACTTCCATGTAAGTAAGTGCCTAAGGTGAAACGAACCAGTTTCTCTCAGACGCTGCCCACCCGCCCACATCTCGGGCGACCCACGCCCGCGCCGTTAACCGGCGCATGATACACTAGAATGCTGCTGGGGTGGGAGCATTGATGGCGTTACCCGTTCATTATAACGAAAGTCTGGTCGTTCAGGTCGGCAGGCTTTTTGTTACGCTGATCAGTGGCTCTTCGGGCCAAGACTGAGATCGTCGCTGGAATCCTGGGCAGATCGGATTTACGGCACTGAGGCGATCTCCTATCAGTCATGCAAACAAAAAAAGAGTGCGGGAAGGCGTCAATCAGGGCATTATACGTAGTGTTGATGAGCGCGGGTTCGAAACAGACCCTTCATCCGTACACCAGGAAGAGAGGAAGAGAGCCGGCCCAGCACGTGAGCGCTGAACAATGTCCTGCTTCTGACTGATATCAGACGAAGCCAAGTCCAGGCTTTGAGCGATTGAAGTCGATGCAACTCCCTTCCCCAGTCGGCGTTGCAGTGTGGCGGGCGGGAAGGGCCAGCTTCCCTGTTGCCGGTTGAGAAGTGCCGAGTCTTGATACAGCGGTGTACAGGAGACGTAACCAAGTCGTATAAATCGATATCGAGGGCATGTAACCTTTACTGTCGATGTTCTCGAAGGGCAGAAAATAAAAACAAGGCCTCGGGACTTGGATGGCCCGTCCACAGGAGCTGCCGCTGAAATTTAAAATAAATGAGAGGTATCAGCTCCCACGTACCAACTAGAGAGGCTGTAGCGAGGGTCACGGTTATGGAGGGCTCCCAGGGACCTTGATATTAATCGCGGGGGAGGGGATATGAAGGGTCGGTTAATTGCTCGCGATATTCCCACCGTCAACGGCGTGTCCAGGAACTCAAGTGGCTCTTCGAAGGCCCTCCCTTATCCATGCCTCCAGTCCGCAGCACAGATGCAGACTTGCAGACACGAGACCGTCCCCCACTCTGCCCTGCGCTGGGAGGAGCGAGGATCCTGTTCTCCGAATTGGCGTTTGATCCAGCATGATTCGGAACTCGAATCCTTCTCTCAATCAGGCTGAGTTCGCAAGGTCAGCTCAATTTGGAGACACTGGAGGATGCGCATTAATTGCCCTTGGTGGCTGGAGAGAGACGGATAACGGCTCCTGTGCCCATCTTGCGTCAGGGTGATGTCCTAGCCAGAGTTGAGGATTTGAGTTGACTCCGAATTTCCCCAACTGAGCATGAAGAGATCGGTCTGAAGGGAGATCTGATATGTACATGTAGATAACTGCACGTCCACCAGACTCTAGGTGATCAGACGTGTCTACGCAAGCCTCCTATACCGAGTATATTGATACATCAACGATGGACCGTGGATGTGTTGGCGTCTGATTGCTTCCCAAGCTATGATACAGCTTGTCTCATAGCGGTCACGACCTGAATGTTTGCTTGCTGGATAGCGGAGTCGCCTTCGTTTCCCGTGGGTATGTTGAGCTGCAGTGCAGATTGGACCTGTTCGACAAAGATGCCGGTCCTATTGCCACAACAGCTTTTGGTATCAGAGATCAATCGAGCGATTGGGGAATGGCCATTATGATTGCGATTCAAGTGTCGAGTCGAGGCCATAGCTAACTCTTTCATGCTGTTTTGAGCCTCTCTCCAACTCACAGTGATCCCTTTCGTGTCCGACTGCTGCCGCTCTAAATCTTCTGGCTGGCGACCGGTAAGCGTAACGGCCTCGGACGGCATGTGGGAGTTCCCACGATACGAGCGAGAGTTGCTGCAGTTATCAAGATAGACAAAAAAAAAAAAAAAGAATGGTTAAAGACTCGGTGCGTCGGCAGGAAAGGTGGAGGAGCGGAAGAGTTGGGGACGGTGGGGGCCGTGGCCTGTACGAATCATAATGCTCCTGACGTCAGACGACAACAGTTGAACATCCTGTTGTTGAAGAAAGGAAAACAGAAAATTAATCCAAAGAAATTCAACGACCATCGACCGACAACCACAACCAACAGCCCACATTCGCCCCTCGCCGACACCCGCAATTGAACACCCAGTTCAGATACCGGAGAAGGGACACTACCCCATACACGATTCCCTAGACAGCCTACAACCATGTTCCTGCGACCAGCCCGCCTCCTGGCCCGCCATCTCCGGCCAGCGCGACTCACCTCCGCACAACCCGTCCACCTCAGACCACTCTCGACAACGCCCCGGCTACCCTTCGCCTCCTCATCACCCTCCTCAACCTCCGCGCCCCCTAGCCAAACCCCCGTCTCGAGCCAAAACCCCTCCCCTACGACGACGACGACAACGACAGCACCGACGGGGAATCTGAGCAGGCCCGAGGACCTAAACGACCAGGAGGGCGCGATATGGGACCTCCTCGCCGCCGAGCTCGGCCCCACCTCTCTCGCCGTCCGCGACGTGTCGGGCGGCTGCGGGTCCATGTACGCCATCGACATCGAGTCGCCGCGGTTCAAGGGGCTCGGCATGCTGAAGCAGCAGAGGATGGTGAACGCCGTGCTGGGAGAGAGGGTGAAGGAATGGCATGGGTTGCAGCTGCGCACGAAGGCCGTTTAGGGGAGGTAAAATCGCCCCTCTATGAACCCTCAATCTGGGCGATCATACGGGGACCACAACGTTGGGTTTTTGTCAAGGCAGAAGGCTGAGACTCTGGACTATATATTCATATATGTGTACCCTTGTCGTATCATACATGGTGGACTGTCACGATAGATGGGGCGCACCACTCCAATTGTATCATAGCGCATTTGCCTAGGATTGGGAAAACGGCCTCGAGGTTGAAGGACGACAGACTTGCGCCTCGGGTTCACTCCACTTTTGCATTGAATCTGTACACTAGCTTTCAAGGAAACATTTACATCACCTACAGTCAAGCGTTATGTCTGGCGCCTGGAGCAGCCACTTTCGTCGTGCTATCTAGTAGACATCGCGTCCTGTTAAACACTGGGCATATGCGGCGAGAATAATCCCATCATACTTGGCACGACTTTACCTTTCACCCGGGTAGACCACATCAATACAGGTGTATGATCTTGCATCTTACATGTACGGACAGCTTGATGAAAAGGTCGTCTCCAATCAAATTGCAAACATACGCTCAACCATTTTTTTATACAGTATGTAACCAACTAGAAAAGCATTACCAGTCCCCCCCCGGCCCCTTAGTCTCCAGTCCACTGCCCACAATCAGATTCTAATCATTAACACATTCCGACTCGACCACTTCGAGATGTCAATGGTGGTAAAAGACGACAACAACAACAACAGCAACAGTGCTTGGACAGACGAATGACCCAAAACCACTAATCAAATACCCATCTCCATTTCACCCCTGCCTCCATCCATCACTTACTGGCTCAGGAACTGAAGTGCCCGCTCCCTCTCTTCAACAGGCATCGTCCTCAGCACCTCCCGCAGCCCCTTCATACCGGGGCCCATGTTATCCCTCACCACGGCCGAGAGCTGGCTCGCGAGGTTCTCGTTCTTAAGCGCGTCCACCTTCTCCGCAATCGTCCGCCTGCTGCTCTCGTACCACTCCGCCACCTTGCGGTCGCTCTTCTGGAAGTTCTCAATTCCTGACCAAGAGGCCAACAGGTGCAGGTGCCGCTCGCGCATCTGCTTATTCTTCGCCTCGTTGTGGTCCGTCGACGTCGGCGCCAGAGACCCGCTAGCCATGCGCTTCAGGATGTACTCCTCGTTGAGCCTCCTGCGCAGGCGCCAGTAGAAGTAGCGGCGGGACTCGCGCCACTCGAGGGCCTCGCGGATCACGCCCTTGGCCTGCATGCGTCCGGCGCGGTCGTGCAGGTCGGCAAACTGCACAGCCACCTGCGTGTAGATCGGCAGGAGCTGCTTCTCGCGGCTGCTCATCTCGCTCTTGATCCGCGCGAGTTCCTCAGCAGGTGGGTTGGCAGCTAGCTGCTTCTTCAGCGCAGCATAGGTGGGGTCCAGGCGCGCCATTGTCTCCAATTGCTTGGGAGTACGGTATTTGATACCAATGATACCCTCAGGTTCAAGGACACCGCCACGGGCCTCCTCGTCAGCGTACATCTCCATGAATGTGGGGTTGATGGTGGGGTCAACGACGACCCAGGAACCACCGCGGAGCTCCCCGAATGGCGGAATGTAAATGAAGACGGGTTGCTTGTACTGCGCCAGTGCGTCGACGATAAACGAGCCGTATTTGAGGACCTCGTTGTACATGTCACGCTGGCCTCCAGAGAACCCACGCCAGTTGGCAAGGATCATCAAAGGCAGCTGCTCGCCGTTATTGAAGTCGTTGATCGCCTGTGCCGTCTTGAACGCAGAGTTGGGATACCACACACCGCCAGCCTCGAGAGTGACCTGCTCAATGGAGGTAGGGTTGGCGGCATCGGCAGGGGTCGTGTTCTCCACGGACCTTGTTTCGACGCCGATGACACCTACGGGGATGCCACAGAGACGGGCGCGACCCACGACCACGGTCCTCGCCCATCCGCCAAGCGTCTCGACAAAGGAATCCTTGTCGAACAACCCGGGTTCGAACTCGCTCGATTCATCCTCGGGATCTTCGTGACGGCCGGCAATCATCCACCGCACGTCGTAGGCCTGCTTCTGGGGGGGCGTGTAAACCACATCCCGGTCCCAAGGGTCGGCGCTTGGGCTGATGGGAACGGGCGCGTTTCTCTCCTTCGGCACGAACGACATCCACTTGACGATCTTGGAGATGCCTGCGAAATCGTCGGCAGCCGTCAGATGCGACACACCATTGCGGTACATAATCTGTGTACCACCAAGCTGGAGATTCGAGGTGTAGACCTCACGGCCGAGGAGGTTGTTCAAGGCAGGTGCGCCCGTAAGGATGATCGGCTGACCCTCGATCTGGACAGCACGTTGGCCAAGGCGAACAAGGTAAGCGCCGATACCTGGATGGCTCCCCGTTAGTTTCTGTTCTGTTTGACTTGCAACATAGAGAGCCGACCGAATGATGTACTTACCAACTGAACGACAGGTCACAAGGGTGACGGTGAAGATGTCATTATATGCCCTGCTCGTCGCACCAGCGATGAGACCCGAGCCGCGTAGGCACTCCACGCCCAATCCATCCTCAGCACCAACGATAGTGACAATCTTGTGCCTCTTCTCGCCATCCTCAGACACCTCTTCAGTGATGACGGAACCCTCAAATCGCTTCTTGGTCGCGTCATCAAGGTATAGATATTTGAAACCAGTATCGGGGGCCTTAGGGTCATTCCACGCCACCTTGAAGTGGGGAATCAACTCTTCGGCTAAGCCCAAGCGGGCACCAGAGTTGGCCGAGAGGTAAATACGCGGAATCCCCAACTTCCTGGCCATTTCGGTACACTTGTAAAAGAAGTTATCTTCCTTGGGTCCGAACGAGCCGATCTTGAAAGTGATGTCGTTCGCGACAACGATGAATCGTCGTCCGCCTGGATACTCGGGGGTCCGAGCCTTGATCAACCAGCCTACCATGCCACACGTGTTGGTGCCAGGCTCGCGGTTGACCTCCTCAAGGTTGTCCTTGTCATCCAAAACAAGCTCAGTGACGGTGATGCATTCGCCCGCCTTGGGCTGCTGCGCTGCGAGACTGGGGTTCGTCTTTACAGCCCTAACCCAATCATTCTGGATGGCTTGTCTGAATAGCTCGGGGAAGTCGTACACGTACTGCGTTCCCATAAGATGGGCCGCGTACCGCTTGGGCTGGAGATGATTCTTGGTAGGATACGGGGTAGTGACCGACATGAGATGCATGGGCCCCTTGTCCTTGGTGCCACCGATGCTGTGGAACACCCAGTCGCCCTTCTCGGATTTCCGCTCGGCGTACATGTCGACATCCACGACATATCCGGAAGTGTTTGTGACGATGACACGGAGCGGCATGGGGCCACCCTGAGCGTCCGTGCAGATGATGCGGATTTCGACCTGCGCAACACGGAGGCGCCATGCTCGGGCACCGAATCGGTCGAGGAATCCTTGAAGGCTCTGCTCGACATCCTGAGGCTGGAGTTGGAAGATGGGCGTGAAGTTGATGAAGATATGATTCAGATCAGAGTTGTTGTTTCCGATAATTTCCAAGGCATCGAAGATGTCGTTGATAACACGGTCAGCCTCGTTGATCAAGTATTCCGCAGTGGGAATCTCATCTCGGAGACGACCAGGACGGATCACAGCACGGGTGAAGTAGCGCTTATCAGTCTCGACTGTCTTTCCGATACCCTCGTACACATGGATGTTCTTGTTCTGGGTGAAGACCGGCTTGAAGTTGAACTTGGCCAGACGGCCCAGCTCCAACTGGAAGGCTAGCGACGGTTCGCTGTGCCGGATACTGTCGTCCTCTTTGTATTCGGGGCCTCGGAACGTGTAATATCCGGGGTAAGACCCATCACGGTGACCACAGATGAAGGTCACACGGCGTACACGACGAGCCAGGAGTTCGTCCCTCAGATTGTCGATAAGAGGAATGATCTGCTTCAGCATCTTCTGGTCGTCGTGACCTTCGGCATCCTGGATTGCAACGTTGACAACGGCCGAGAGCTCGTCGCTATCAGCGGGTGAGGTCTTGACTGCCGCTGGTTTTCTCTTTCCGCTCAAGTCGCTCATTAGAGCGGCGCTCGGCTTCCTCTTTGCGATGACGGGAAGTGCCTCAAGAGCCTTTGGCAGCAGTTCTTCCGCATCGTCCAGATACGCGCACGGGACTATGACACCCTTCCTCTTGGGCTCCTCGTCCCATTTATTGACGAGCTTGTATGACATGTCGCTGATGGAATGGATGCGCTTAAACTCTCCACTCGGTGTAGCGGGCGACGAGGGAGCAGCCGACTGAAGCGGAAGCCCGAACTCGGATTGGCCGATCTTGCGAAGCGAGAAGTCCCACGAGAGGTAAAGAGGCGAGTCGCTGTCGTCGTTGTGGTAGGAGATCTGGTTCAGTACGTATGCTCGGTAAGCCCTGCGGACATAGACTTCGAGAGCGGCGAGGGATACCCAAGGGTCGTCGTGGGCGAAGAAGAGTGTAAGCACATCAAAAACGGTATACTTCGAATCCACAACCTCCTTGATGATATCCAGATTGGGTTCTCTGTGATCCCATCCCGACTCGCCGTATCGCGACTCGACAACAGAGGAACGCAAAATGTGCTCCATCTGCGACGTTCTCTCCTCCAACGAAGGCATAGAACACTGAATGATGATTTCTCTCGCTTTCAGGGAGACTTTTGCGGTTGCTCGAGATGCTTGCAACTCGGTCAGCTGGCGCAGAGTATCCCTAAGGTGCCTCGCAACGTTGCCCACGTTGGGCTTGTTGGGTCGGTATTCCTCCAATATGGCAAGAACCAACGCACTCTTTGCACTGACGCGACTGTGAGAGAGGACAATCTGCACAACCCGGGAAATGTCATCCTTGTGCTGATCACGGAGCCCAAGAATGACGCTATCCTCCTGCTGCCTTTGGCCGATGAAATGCCTCTCAACGTCCCAGAAGAGGTGGAGGAGCTGCTTCATGCAGTTCAGTTCCCTGACCTTCTGTCCGTCCGCATACAAGTCAATGATCTCGAGAAGAGGTTCTAGGGTTGACTTCAGTAGAGGCAGGTCGCTGGGAGCCACAAAATCGTCTGTGAACTTCTGGAAGGCCCTCGAAAGCGACTTGGAGGGGAACTCCGCATGGCGAGACTTGGCCTTGTCGACTATTTGTGAGAGTTGGTTCGCAAGTTTGTTAGGCATGCGGGTGTGCAGAGCAGAGAACTGCGCATTCCATTCGCTGTAAGGCAGCTCCGGGTCACGAAGGACCTCGATCAACCCGGCTAGAGTCTCCGCCATGATGACAGAGTTGTCGTAGCCCAGAAGAATATTCTCAAGCGTTTTGTATAACTTGACGAACCGTTGAGAGGCCTTCTTACCCCCGACGACAGGTTCGCCGAATTCGGGCAGCTGGTCGATGAAGGGCTGTGCCTGCTTCACGCGCGTAGGGTCGTCCAAGGCCAGGATTGCGAGGATGTCACCCGCTTCGAGAGTGGTTCCAGGTTGCTTGATCAGCTGGATTACACCATCTTCCTGGGTGACCAAAGGCATGTACATCTTCATGACTTCGACCTCGGCGAAGGGCTGGCCGGCCTTGACGTGTTGCCCGCTCTCAACGGTATACTTGACTAGCTTTCCGGGACTAGGGGTTCGAAGTTGTGTCGGATCGTTCTCCTGCTCCAGCAAACAAGTCTTGCTATCGACTGAGAGGCGCGTGGCGCCAACCTCTTCCTTCCAGTAGACACTATGCGAGCGCCCGCCGAGCAATACGAGGACACCACCATCACTGAGGGGCCGTACACCGACGGCGCACTTTGATCCGTTGATGAAGAGGTGGTACGTGTCAACGCTAGCACGCGTTACCGTGAATTTGTATCGACGGCCCTCATAGATGAAATCGACGGCAAAAACAGTTTTGAGAATATCGTTGGACGGGACCTGGCCCTTTTCGAGACCAGTCTTGTACTCTGCCAAACAGCCTTCGCTTGCAATGTGAGCCTTGGTGACGGCGCCACAGATCACTGCAAGTGCCTCATCAGGCCGCTCTGCGGTCAATTTGTTCGAGATCAACTCGTCCAGCCAACCAGTGGTGATTGTGTTCGCCTCGAATGCTTCGGTCTGAAGCAGCTTAATGAGATACTCCACGGTTGTCCTGAAATCGCCTCGAATGTTGAGCTCCTTCAATGCGACAACCATGTGTTTCCTTGACGCCTGACGGTTTTCGCCATACGCGAAAATATGCCCGAACTGTGAGTCAGAGAAGCTGTGAATCTTGCTCTGGGGACTGACGGAGAAGTAACCCCAGACGTTGGAGCTGCTGCGGAAATTCAGATCGTGCATAACACCGTTCGAGGGCTTGAAACCCTCGCCTGGGTCTTCCGAAGTGATACGGCAGGCCGTGATATGACCCTGTGGCCGGGGTCGGCGCTGGGTAGTCTCGCTTTCGGGATTCTTGAACTCAAAATCAATTTCGGTTGAAGTTTTCGGGTCGACGCCGTACAGGAGCCGGACGTCGCGAATGTTGTGCAGTGGAATACCCATGGCAATCTGGAGCTGCGCAGCGGGGAGGTTGACACCGCTGACCATCTCAGTGGTGGGGTGCTCCACCTGGAGACGGGGGTTGAGCTCGAGAAAGTAGAACTTATCGTCCGCGTGGGAATAGAGATATTCCACGGTACCGGCAGAGACGTATCCGACAAGCTTGCCCAGGCGAACTGCAGCCTCTTCCATAGCCTTGAAGGTTTCGGGCTTTGCGATGGTGACGGGTGCCTCTTCGATAATCTTCTGGTGGCGTCGCTGAACGGAACAATCTCGACCAAAAAGGGAGATGTTGTTCCCATACTGATCGGCAAGGAGCTGGACTTCAAGATGCCTTGCGTTCCCAGCAAGCTTCATGATGAAGATGGGAGACCCAGGAATCTCACTTGCAGCCGCCTTGTAGAGCGTTTCGAAACCCTCTTCCGAAGTGGCCTTCCTAATACCCTTACCACCGCCACCTTCCGACGCCTTGATCATGACTGGAAAGCCGATCTCTTTCGCCTTCGCCAATCCCTCCTCCCAGTTGTTTACACATCCTTGCATGTAAACGTCGTCTGGAACAGTCACGATGCCAGAGTCATCGATAACGACCTTGTCTACGCCAGTGCCTGACCATGGAATGCATGGTACTTTAGCATGCTGGGCAACGATGGTCGAGGAGATCTTGTCACCGAGCGATCGCATGGCGGACCCGGGAGGTCCAATAAAGACGATTTTCTTCGGCGAGGCGGCAAGAGATTCCGGGAGTCGCGGGTTTTCAGAAGCATGGCCCCTGATCTTGTTAGCACCTGCGAAGCAGCTCGATAACAGTTTCAAGTACTTACCAGCCGGCCCATACAGCATGTACGTCCATACGTTCTGCGATGTCGACGATGAGTTCGACGTTCGCATAGTTGTTGTTGTTGGTGCCTCCGGGGACTTCCACATAGTGGTCTGCCATGCGGATGAAGTCGGAGTTGGCTTGGAGATCCTCCGGCGTAGCCATCACCGTGAACTTCACGGCTCGCTCATCGCCAAAGTGGTCGTACGCCCATTTCCTCACGGAGCGGATCTCCTTAACAGCAGCGATACCGTTGTTCGCGATCAGGACCTATGCCATACAACATGAGTAAACTGGACAGCGACCATCGGGGGATGTTCCCACAACTCACGTTTGTGATTACTGTGTGCCCACCGTTCGCTGCAATCCAGTCTCTGATTCTGGAGGGCGGGGCAACTTCTAGGCGATTCCCGCCGATAAAGTGCTCGGCAACCTTGTACCTCTCAGTGTAGCTTGGCTTGCCATTTGCATATGGCAGCTTGCGCGTCGCGCCGCCGGCGACTGTCGTCTTCTCAATCATTGTGGTGAAACGGGGTCTGGGTGGAAGTCTAAGCGTGGAGAGTCGTAGTCATCGACGTTTCGAGGCCGCGAGGAGCCTAGGAGTAAAACACCTTGCAGCCAGGGTGCCGTAGCGTGATGTGAGGGGAAAGGAAGATGAATTCTCGGTTTCGACGGCGTTTACACGAGCGGAACCGAACAGGAGTCTAAGGGACGTTGCGGTCAGCGACAAGTCATGATGGTTACAGGACTTGGAGGTGCGCGACAGGAGAGGATCGAAAGGAAGAGACGAGGCGGGTCAAGGGGCAGACATACCAAATACAATACTCTCCAAGGTTTCGAGCTTGATAGCTTCAGGTCTGAGTCTCCCTCGGAGGATACTCCACTGCAGGATGCCGCTTCAGAAGTTAAGTTCCAACGTTCGCCAAATGTGGTGCGGACGGCTTCGCCGGATCGTATGCCTAGGAAGGTAACGGCGCGATCGCTAAGACGAACAGAGTTTCGCCGCGTAGAGTACGAGTAATGGTATGCGTGCGAACAAAGAATTGGTGTTGGAAGAAGAAGTCGCGAGAATACAAGAAGAGTGTGATCAGGAAGACCAAGATTTCGTTTTCGGGATGAAGCTGAGGCCAGATTAAGAGTGCGGGCCACCTCAAGGTCAACAACAATGGGGGGTGCGGTCACGGAAGAGCAATACGGCTTTGGCAGCAGGTGTGGCCCAGGGGGACGACTCTGAACTTTTTTTGTTGAAGGCAGGACCCAGAAATTTTCTACGTCTGCCGGGGGGTGTCGCTAACCAATTCCGCCATCCATCCGGACTGTTGGGGAAGCTCGGGCCAGGGGGTTAACAAGGTGCATACATAGTAGTGGGGCCTCACTCCTTTTAGTGCTGATCTGCCGTCCATCAGGGCTTCAGCTTCACCCAGTTGCTCCCCAGGGCTCACTATTAGCTCAATAGCGCACATCAAAGATTACATGTATGTAGTACAGTACTAGTAGAAGGGCAATCAGTGTTAGGCTGTTAGCGCATCCGAGTTCTCCGTGTGTCGATGTCACGGTGTTGCTGCTAAGAAGTCGATAAGGAACTCCAACCTAGACCTGCCAGTCTTCGAAAAGAGATCAATCAGTGCATCAGCAACACAGAGACTACACCCACCTTGGGGCTCGCTCTATGGCTCCCTGCTGTCAACCACCCGATCATGGACCCTTACTCCGTAACACTATTTACTAGTCCCTCGACACCTCGAGACCCAACAGTGGTTACGAGTATCACTCTGAAGACCAGACGGTATTGGTTGGGAATTCATGAACCATTTTGCCCTTCCCCCGGATCCCGAAGATGGCCCCGCAAAGTCCGAATCCACTGCTCGGTTCAAGCACAGTTCTCACCCCTCCTTGGCTTCCCAATCTCTCAACATCTTTCCCACCTAACCGTTTTTTAAGCTCGTCTAATTTCCCTATTCCAGTCTAGCGCAGCCCGACGACGTCACTCCCATCGCCCCTGGTGAACGGATCATCGCGAGGGCATGCTGGCACTGAGGCAAGCAATACTCCGCAACAGCGACATTGACTTGCCCTACCCGGTCAACATCAATAAAACCCCAGTCTTGCCCCTTGTCTCAGACAAGAGGTGAAGGTGTACAGGCTCGATCTCCGATTTCCAGCGAGATTCCGATCCACCAGAGATCAAGAGACGCTGTGGAGTAGTACCTCCGACAATAAGGGCCGAGGGCTTGGGCTCTCGTCGTTAAGAGCACTGAGTGCCGTGTTTCGTTTCCTCATTCGAACACCTCACTTCAAGTTGTCCTGTATTCTCGCCTCCCATAAGGGGCAGTTTGAACGAAGGCTGTTTACTCCCTTCTGTCGTACTCCGCGCACTCAGTGATTTAAAAGAAACCCCGATATCACCCAAGAGGATCGATCCGTCCCGCAAATCCCCAACAGGTTGTCCGCCTGCTTCCACAGCCGACCAAAATAACACTTTTGAACAGCCCCAATGGTCAGCATACCGAGTAATAATGGTGTTTACACGGCTGTGGCCTTTGCAGACCCCATGTCAACACCCCTGAGAGTACATACTCATCGTGTCACAACCTCAACCCACGCTAGGAACGATCAAATTAATGCACTATACGGAGGCCCAAATAACGTAAGCTCCCTGGATATCTATCACTAGCGTCCTTGTCAGAGCGGAATCCGAGGACCCCGAGGAACAGGGGGACGGACGCGTCGGTCTTTGTATCACACGCTGGAAAGCTGACCGAGTTTGACATGTCTTCAATGGCTTAATATGCGTAAGTGTAGGCTCCTTTCCGGAGTCCCGGTTACAATCCTAACCCCGCGGACTTCCGATCCCGAAGCCAGTGGGAGAACATCCCGGGTTCCTGCCTCACTGACCCATTGAACCATGTAAGTGTCCAGTTCCAGGTTTGTTGCTATGGCAGTGACAGTACACCTTCAACCCCCAAATTGATCAAGAAACAACAGATACGTGGCGCCTGCGAAGATCGATATGAGCTGGTACCATTGCGTCAACTATTGATTTTACCTGATCAGCTGCTGTACAGCACCAGTGAGCCACACGTTCTTATTTAACTACGCGCCCCCTCGAAGGGAATGCGATATTATCGACAAAGGAAATGCTATTGGCGTATGTGCCATGTGTATCTAGAGGTGGTATCGGGTATGTTATGCTGCGGTCCTGACTGGGTATTAACGGGAGTTGCTTGACCAAGGACGAGAGTTGAAGAAAAATCAAAGTCCAAACCCAGAAATCCCCCATGCAGTTGGACAGTAGTAAACCAAAAAAAAAAAAAAAAAAAAAAAAACCACAAGGAACATGACATGGAACCACCGCCTAACCCCAAAACGACAAAGCCATTCAAGCCAGCGTCACCTGCTTTCGTAACCGTAACCGTGATGTACACCAATTCATTGATGGATCCCCCCTCCCCCGTTCCTCGTATGAACAAACGAAAAGGAAAGGCCGTGGGCCTCATGGTGCGGTTAGATAGATGTAATGCTTCTCAGCATGCGTCGCATACTGTAACGTTCACTCCTTTATCTAGTATGTCTCATCCATCTCGTCCAGAGGCGCCGATTCTCGGAACCCAATCCCACTGCTCACTCGCCGTCCTCCGCTTTGTCTTCGGCCCGGCGCCGGGATGGAACTCTGCGGCGCAGGGATGCGACTGACGGCACCTTCAATCTCAAGCTTAGAGAATGTACCTCGACGACTCGGTGTCCGTAGTTCGCCGTCATCTTCAAGATCGTCGGTATCAAACCGCCCCACACTCGCAGAGTGTCCGTGGAGACTGCCACTCAGCGAGCTGCGGGGGCGCCCAAGTGGGGTCCTAGTGCCGGAGAGACTAGCTCGGCTCATGGGCCGCGGCGGAGGGTGCATATCTGTCCTACTGGCCGGCCGAGCGATTCCTGACGAGATACTAGCACGGGAGCTCGGTCGAGATATAGATGCTTCCGAATCCCCGCCGGGGCCTCTGTTGGGGAGCGGTCCAAAGGACAGCCGGCTCACACCAGATGTGCTAAGGCGCGGAATATGCCTCGAGGTCGTTTGGCCACCCCTTCTCGCCTGCGAAGGATTCGTGGGCGTGGTGTCGTCACCAGCGAGGGATGTGCTGGCGGTCGAGTTCGTCGCAGTTCGTTTCCTAGATCGAATCGTAACAGTCGACGGTACGCTATTCATCCCTTTCGCAGACATGGCAGGAGATACACGAGGAGGCGTGCTGACACGGGCTGGCAGCCTCGAGCGTGCCGACTGGACCCTTGCCTCCAGCCGTTGGACTTGGGCAGTGAGTGAGCGGATGTGTGAGAGCGAATTAGAGGCGGGCAGCTTATGCGAGGCGGCGCGGGGAGCCGTGCCGCGGTTCGTAGGGGTCTTCGTAGCAGGAGCAGTGGTCGCGGGTCGGGCACCGGGTCGCCGGGTGGTCGAAGAGGAGAAATTGCTCGATCTCGGCTTGGGGGTGACACTGTTGTCTGCGGATGGAAGGCGGGTCTTTCGTTGGGTACTAGGAGCGGGGGTCTTGATAAGGGACGGCCGTTTCGGTCTCGGAAGCGGCGCGGATACATCCGACATTGGCGGTGAAGGCGGGTCACGCATAGCGGATGGTGATGAGTCTTTCGCAGGCGGCAACGCGGCGGTGTCTGGTGGGGTTGTGATGAGTGGAGAGCTTGCGGTTGATCCGGGAGAGTTCTCGATATTCCTGTCGAAAGTGGGCGATTCGGGGACGGATATGTCGGTAGAGATCATCGAGAGATGGCGAGACTCCTGTTTGCGGAGCTTATCCTGGAGAACCTCTACCTCGATCTTGAGATCAGAGAGCTCTTCCCGCAAACGCTGGGCCTCGATGCGCAGGTTTTCACGTTCCTGCTCTCCCATCCTGATCTCCTCCTCAAGCATTACCCCTCGTTCGATCGCAACATTGTACTTGGACTCGAGGTCCTCCAGGGAAGAGGTGGTGTTGCGTGCTTGGCGTTCGAAATCATCGTTCGCTACCTCGGTATCGCGCAGCTTCAGTTGTAGGGTCCTGTTTGAATCTCGCAGGGTCGTAATCTCCTTCTCCAGCGCATTCTGCGCAGCGCTTGCTTCGCTTTTTGATTCCCGATATTTCCTCTGGGTACGCCAAGTCAGCGAACGAGCGTCCCGCCACGTGGTGAAGGGGCCAGGCACATACCTTCCACTCGTCCACTTCGAAGTTCAGACTTTCCGCCTTCTCTTGCAGTGAGCGCTCCCTCTTTTCAGCCTGCTCAATGTCCTTCTCTAGCTCCTGTTCGAGTTCGCGACTGGATTCCCTGAACTCCGCAAGTTCATGCTCGAGCTGCTCGTACTGAAGTTTGTACCAAGCAAGGGCCTCTTCAGTGGTCGCAGATTCGCTTGGGGGAGAAGAAGGAGGTTCCGTCATAGTGGGGGGTTGTTTTCCTCGTCTTGCAAACTAGTCTTCGAAACGGCGTCGCATGGGCAAAGGCGGCGGCGGATATTCAACTCGGGGCGGTTGGTGGGCCAAGCGAGTCGGTGACAGCTGGAAAGGCGGTCAGGCTGCCTTATTCGCAAACGCTGCTGCCCTCGCTATGTTCGAGTTTTGGGTAGGAACCCCGAAGAAGTCCAAAATGAAGGCTTGGTCGCCCGCAGGTCCGCTGAGTCGTATCGTGGTGTCGTTGTCGATGTGCCGGAAACTCGAAATCGAGAGTGGTGGATTATAGGGGCACAGGGCGGGTCGGAAGATGATGGCAGCGTTCAGGAAATCGTCCGAGATAGAAAGAAGAAATAAGAAATGATGATTTGAAAGCCCGTCCTGTTGTCGACTTACCTAGGGCTTGCTTACCTTTGAGCCTGTCGTTGTTTGTTAGTCGAGCGCGGCGTTGACGATGCGCGGTGAAGATTCAAGTTCATCCCATGGTGGGAGGGTATTGCGAGATTGGGGGGGGTTTGATCCGCTGTCTGACAAGGCCCAGGCCCGTGTGTTGTTGTTGTGGCTGAGGAGCAATGGAGATATGGAGCGCTTGCCAAATCGGGAATGGAGTGTGGCATCTCCAGGTACCCTGGGCAACCACGTCAGTCAAAGTAGAACCGTGTGGCACACTGTGAACCGAGCAGATTCAACGAGTGCACGTACAGTCTCGCAGGAAAACATTACACTGTCAATATGTCCGCATCCCTTCATTTTGAATCGAATGTGACCAACTACGAACACAGCTACGAACTATTAATATCATACGTGATGTATATGATTTCAACTGAGCGATATCAATCCTTGGACGGTGATAAGTTGAGGGGGAACGTCATGTCTGGAGGCAAGTGACATCCATATGCCTTAACCATACATGTGGACGCAATGGAGTACCGTGGTGACTTATTGAGGCATGAACGATTTACATCTCCATAAATGTTCAAACAGCGTTTATATTTAGCCAAAGTCTTACAACGCGCCCTTGATGTTTCACTCCCATCAAATCCTCCCTTTTGCCATCCCCCCATAAAGACCTTTACAGGACAGTACTACCATATCGTCTTATGATGTGGGAGACGATATCCGAAGATGCAGTGTGGTTTTCTCCTACTTAACACTGCTACACTGTAGCCACGCAATCGGAACTATCAGGCTGCTGATATCATGGAAGGGTGGTAAGCATTGTTCGAGGTCGTGTTCCCCGTGCCAGTTCTGGACCCGCTAATCATCACGGTGCTCTCCATAGATTCGTCTGATTAGATGTGATGTGTTCAATCTATCCTAATGGGCCCTACACTTGCCTCGCACTATCGTCATCCCTTATACTCGTATTTCAAGAGCTTGATAGAAAGACCTGGGCGCCACACCTCACAATGCCAACGACGCAATTAACAACACTACAGAAACAACGCCCCCAAGTCCCAGGCCCAGCTTGGCCCCAACACCTACCTGTGCCCTTGAGGCTATAGATCCTTCTGAGGGAGAGTGGTCGGGCAGTGCTCGCCTATGGGCAAGATTTGGCGGTGCTGTGATTCGAGGGGTGGGCACCTCCGTCGGAGCAGAATTGCCCGACCTTCCGCATGTCTGATGGTGGGATGATCCTTCATGGGTCAGGGTGTCTCTTCCACCCGTGTGCCAGACGTCAAGTCGCTGAGTAGCGCTCTTCCTCGTGGCACAGTCACACACTACTAGTTGTTAGTCTAACCGACCTCGACAATATTGAGTTCTTTTCGCCTACCCGAGCTTCCCCCAGCTATTACGGCCGGGAGGTCCCAAAGGTCGCACTTGGAGAGGACACATGGACGCAGAATCTCAGAGAGACTTGACTGCGCGGTCTCCTTGCATTGGCATTCGAAGTCCAATGCACCACATCCAATATCAGGTGCCATCGTTACGAAACAGTCATGAGCACACTGCGGTACCGCCGAACTTGCGAGGGACTCGCAATCAGAGACCGTATTTTGAGCTTCTCCAGAGCCGCCGTCGTCTGTCCCTTCCAGAGGCAGATGTGTGATAACAGGTATCTCTGCTGCCCAACGGTCCCCGTGGAGCACTTCTGCGTCAGAACAGATATTTCCGGTCGGAGTCGCCGTCACGCAGTCGCATATTGATCCCGCACCCCAGATGATTCCTGGAATGGACAGGATCGGACACTCTCGGAAGACGCAGCCTGCCATGAGCCGAGTCATCTCTGCCTGCGCGCTTGGTT